>PVIU01008255.1:0-84848 GCA_004026605.1 Ondatra zibethicus
CATTGAATCTGTAGATTGCCTTTGGTAGAATTGCCATTTTTACTATATTGATCCTACCAATCCAGGAGCATGGGAGATCCTTCCATTTTCTGGTATCCTCTTCAATTTCTTTCTTCAAGGTCTTAAAGTTCTTGTCAAATAGATCTTTTACTTCCTTGGTTAGTGTTACCCTAAGATACTTTATGCTATTTGTGGCTATTGTGAAAGGTGATGTTTCTCTGATTTCCCTCCCTGTTTCTTTATCCTTTGTGTATAGGAGGGTTACTGAGTTTTTTGAGTTCATTTTGTATCCTGCCACATCACTGAAGGTATTTATCAGCTGTAGAAGTTCTTTAGTAGAGTTTTTGGGGTCACTTATGTACACTATCATATCATCTGCAAATAACGAAAGTTTGACTTCTTCCTTTCCAATTCGAATCCCCAAGATCTCCTTATTCTGTCTTATAGCTATTGCTAGAACTTCAAACACTATATTAAAGAGATATGGGGAGAGTGGGCAGCCCTGTCTTGTTCCTGATTTTAGTGGAATCGCTTTGAGTTTCTCTCCATTTAACTTGATGGTAGCTGTCGGCTTGCTGTATATTGCTTTTATTATATTTAGATATGAACAGGGTTTCTCTGTGGCTTTGGATCCTGTCCTGGAACTAGCTCTGTAGACCAGGCTGGTCTCGAACTCACAGAGATCCACCTCCTGAGTGCTGGGATTAAAGGCGTGCACCACCACCGCCCAGCGAGGGTCCAGCCCATTGTGAGTGGTGCCATCCATAGGCTGGTGGTCCTTGCTTCCATAAGAAAACAGGTTTAGCAAGCCATGGAAAGCAAGCCAGTAAATAGCTCCCCTCCATGGCCTGTGCATCAGCCCCTGCCTCCAGGGTCCTGCCCTGCTTGAGTTCCTGTCCTGACTTCCTTCATATATACTGCAATGTGGAAGTGTAAGCCAAAAGTAAAGCATTTTCTCCTGAACTTGCTTTTGGTCATGGGGTTTCATCACAGCAATAGTAACCCTAACTAGAACAGTGAGGGAGTACACCATTTCCTTAGTTTGGCGTGTAGGATATGTCCTTGGGCCTGGTTTTCTGATATGATTTAGATATGCTCATGTGGTCCTGAAGTTTTAATTCTTCCCCAATAAACTTATAGTGTATCTCCCTTTATAATCCCAGGGATAAATAATGTGTCAGTCTGGATAAGTGGTGCTTAACAGATGGTACAGTGTCCAGGTTCACCTAGAAGCTACAGCAATCCTTCTCCCTCAAAATGGAGTCAAAAGCTGCTCATAAAATGGAATCTCTCAGGGCAACGAGCAACATGAAGGAAAAAAAAAAAAGAAAACAACAAACCTCTGCTTTGTATGCTACAGCATAACTTAGATCAGGACATAGCCTCATCTCCTCCTTGTAGAGTTGTGTAGGAGAGAAGTTGGAAGCAAACTGTTTAGTAATAAAGCTCTGAAAAACAAAAACAAAAACGGGATCTAGGGTTCTGTATCTGTAAATGGTATGTTCCCAGGACTTATTTTCCGACACTTATTTTCTGACCCTGAGTCAGATGAGATCCTTGATTTTATGGACCTAGGAGCTCACAGGGCAATACGAATATGTAGATACTCTAAATCAAAGCAAAGGGAGAGTGAAGTTTAAAAGGTGTTATATTAACAGAGTAAGAGACTTCTCTCCCTCAGAGTATCTGAGCAGGTTTATCTCATTTGAAAAGATTTGATGAAGGAGAAGGAAGGGAGAGAGGGAGAAAGGGGGGGAGGAGAGCAAGGAGAGATATAGTACAAAGGAAAGAAAGGGAAATGCCTAATAGCAGTCAATTGTATGGAGAAGAAAAAAGATTTATGAATTGATTAACATCAAATGCATAAATTACATATACAGATATTTGGCCTCCATAATTAGAGCTTCCTTGAGTACATCCTGACCTTCTTGCACAGAAGAGCTGACCTTAGGGCCAGAACTGTGTTTATTTTCGGATTCAAACAGGTCTGGGCACGTCTTGTGAAGTGCCTTGTGTTCACTGAGATTCTGTTCTCCGGATACTGAGGAGGCTGCTGTGATGTTTAAGAAGCAGCCTGTTTGGGATATAAATCACAGTACAGAGGTCAAATCTCTAGACTGGGGGAGACCAGATTTCATTAGTCATTCGTGCTTTCTTTTTGCAAGCATGTTTTTAGTAGCAAGGAGCGTGTGTGTATGCATGTGCGTGTGCGTGTGTGTTTAGATCATACTATGCTCTGCTCTAGGTTACTCCATACTGTGTAAAATGTGGGTTTTCAGACTCCACGTTACCTGGACAGACTCTATTTTACAAGCAGCTATTGACTTCATTTTAAGGGACAAGGATGATTAGTTTCCTGGATGGGACTATGAATAGCATCATATATCTGCCACCACCCATACAACACAAACTGATAAAAAGTTTTTTTCCTGGGAGTATAAAGAGGGCCATCTATAAATCAATATGAGGTACATAGGCATATTAAGATTGTATCAGGGAAATTAGGTCCAAGGACTTAGAGGACATGCCAGACTGGAGAACAGCATAGTGCTGTGGGACAATGGTTTGTACCCTGTCAATTGTATTTTAATAAAAAGCTGATTGGCCAGTAGCCAGGCAGGAAGTAGAGGCGGGGTGACAAGAACAGGAGAATTCTGGGAAGAGGAAAGCTTGGTCTGCAGTCGTTACCCAGCCACAGAAGAAGCAAGATGTGACTGCCTCGTCAGAAAAAGGTACCAAGCCATGTGACTAACTCAAACAAGAATTATGGGCTAATGTAAGTTATAAGAATTAATTAATAAGAAGTATGAGCTACTAGGCCAATCAGTTTATAACTAATGTAGATCTCTGTGTGATTTCTTTGGGACTTAATGGCTGCAGGACTGGGTGGGACAGAAAACTCAGTCAATAGTATAACTCCTTCACTTGTCCTACATAAAAGGATGGATCCTTAACACTGCAATGGTACAACCCCACACTAACCTATCTTCTGATAGCTGGTGTGTCTTTAAGGACAGCAGGACCATGTCATCAAGAAACAGAGAACTCTCAACTGTTTCTGGGGCTTCGGCTCATTTTGGTGCCCAGCTGTTGACATGGCCTACTTGACTTGCTGTCTGTCTGTCTGTCTGTCTGTTATCTGTTCACCCATCTGGACATAAACCTACCATTTCCTACTCCAACCAGGCTCTGCCTTCTCACCTCTCACGCTGATTACATCTTTGCTCTGAATCATGGCTCTCCCACTGCCTGTGCTTCACAGCAATGGCTTCTCAGCTGGTCCAGGTTTGTTTTCTTATTAATACAGTCTCTGCTTAACTACTCTCAGCCCAGTTTGCACATCTCTCAAACCCTATTGTATTCATTCTGCAAACCACTTGTACACAAATATATGTACTGGATGTTACATAATACGGGAGTTAATATCAGTAATTAGGGTTGGACCGGAAGAACCTGCATCTGTCTTAGCCAGCTTACCTGGGTAGGAAGGATTGTCTGGCAAATTGCTGCTGTTGAAACTGCTACACCTTGTGAGCTGATTATTAGTTGATACAGTCTGACATTATGGAAAGACACAAACATGTTTGTCTATATTTCTGGCAAACCATATTCATGACATTATTTGTGTATGCACATAATGAGGGACACATTATGAGGTACCCCCAGTGTCTCTCTCGATCACTTTCCACTTTAGTTTTGAAATATCATCTATTTCACTGAACCCAGACTTCATCAGTTGGCTAGACAGGTTGGCCAGGGAGCCGCTGGCATTCAACTCTCTGTTGTTTTAGTGTGGGGATCACAGGCACATGCTGCCATGCCAGGCTGTTTATGTGGATTCTGGAGCTCTGAGTTAAGTTATACGTGTTTACAAAGCAAGTTATTTACCCACTGAGATTTCTCCCTAACCTTGGTAGTGAGGAGCTTTGAAAGCCACATATTTAATTTAAGAATAAAGTATTGACTTTCTAGTCTTCAAAAAAAAAAAAAAGAAAAAGAAAAATAGGGCTGGAGAGATGGCTCAGCGGTTAAGAGCATTGCCTGCTTTTCCAAAGGTCCTGAGTTCAATTCCCAGAAACCACATGGTGGCTCACAACCATCTGAAATGAGGTCTGGTCCCCTCTTTTGGCCTTCAGGCATACACACAGAAAGAATATTGTATACATAATAAATAAATAAATATTTAAAAAAAATGAAAAATACAATTTTCACAAACCATTTAATACAATTTAGCATTTTCCATGGAGGTTCTATTAGTATAGCTAATTTTATGCAAATCTAAATCCCTCTTAGCAATATGGATAGGACCTGTAGCACAAGACCGTAAAGGAAATGAGGCAGACGCAGGCAGGTAAATACCACACACACTTTTCACTCTTATGTGGAAGCTAAGAAGGTTGATGTTCCAGAACAGAATAGAATAGTGATCCCTAGAGCTGAGGAAGGGTGGGCAAGGAGCAAATAGAATGAGGCAGACTAAAGAGTACTTTCTTGATTACTTTTCCCCTTGCTGTCACAAAACACTCTGACCAAAGCGAGAGACAGAAGGAAGGGGTTATGCTTGCTCATTGTTCAAAGTCGCAGTTCTTCGTGGTGGGTTTCACAGTCAAGAAACAGAGAGATATGAATGCTTACGTTTTCTTTTTTTTTCTACAGTCCAGGATCATATCTCAGGGAATGGTGATATCCATAGTGGGCAGATCTTCCCATCTTACTGAACCTAGTCAAGATGACCCCACAGGCATGAACAGCAGCCTGTCTCCCAGTATGCAACCCTACTGAAAACATTCCAATACGCTTTCAAAACACTTAAGACGAATATGCCCAAAGATAATGTTGCATCAGACACAGCAGCAATTTTTGAATTATAACTCTTCATCTATATTAAATGAGAGCTCTTCTAAATCAACCTGGAACATTTTTTTCACACTTTAATATTTTTAAACTGGCACAAAATAATTGAATATATTTATAGAGTATGGTGTGATAATTTGATATGCATAAAGGTACAATGATCAAATAGTGGAACTTTCAGATCCTCTCTCCAATTATAATTATTATCACACTACTGTGGGGCAGGAGTCAAAAGTTTCTCCTATTGTCTACCTGTCCCTTTTATTCTTCTGGTACCTGTGATTGTTAATGTCAATTGATGACTTGGTGACATCTGGAAGCACAGGTTCCAATGGGAGAGGATCGCCAGAAATGGACCATGACAGAACGGGGAGAGTGGCTTGAGTCCTGGGAAAGACAGTGACCATTTTAACAGTGGAAATGATGGAGTAAAAGATCCCCCCCAACAGGAAAGAACAAGGCCACGGCAGATACTACTTCGTATGGAGAAGTATAACGGTTGGCATGCGGCAACAGAATTGCACATCAAGGTTCTGAGGTGTTGATTATAACTCAAGGATGCAGATGTCTATTTGATTTCTCCATGTGTCATTTCAGTAGCAGCACATGCAGGATACCGGCGAAGGAAGGAAGAAAGCTTGTTTACTTTCAGCCAGAAAACCATGGTGTGTTTTTTGGTTGACACTCAAGAAAGACAATAGAGATAAATATAAATATAAATATAAATAAAAATAAATGAATCTCATCCATTGGAGGATTAAATAAAGTGTAGAGAATAGAAAGCTTCCATTTAAAAGCAGAATCAGAGAGGATTCTGATGTGGAAAAGGCCCAGAAGGAGATAGGATCAAAGATTATTGCATAATGAAGGGTGTGGACTCAGAGAATTTAGACTTGGTCACCAAATCCCTGAATTCCAGCATGATTAGATAATTAAGAAAGCTTTCGCACATTATTTTAAAATAAAAAAGGGAAGGCCTACTTTATGAAACAAGGTAGCCTGTCATGTTGTGTTATGCCTGTGCCTGTGATGTCAGAAGTCAGCAGCAGGGTGACCAGAAGTTCAAAGTCATCCTCACAGTTAGAGGTCAATGTGAGACCTTCTCTAAAAAGGGGAGGGCGACAGAACTATATCGAATTAATCCTGAGTTAACAAGTTGTAAATCTAGCATAAAATTTAAAATTCAGAACTGTGATCGTCAATTTATAAAGTATGCGGCTAAATACTTGGGCAGTTAGAGTATTCCCAAAGATTTCCATATTAACACTCATAGAACAACTAACATGGTCACTCCTGGTGGCAGGAAGGTATGTTTTTTTTTTTCATCTTTTGAGAGAACAGAAATTCTTTGACATTTTACTGTCTTCTAAGAAGGCAGCAACTGAATTTTAGAACAGAAATCCTGGTTCCTGATTTCCATTTTAGAGCAGCTTCAAGGGGTGGTGTGTATGATTGAAGAACCACTGTTGATATCGTGAACTGTAATTGTGAGGACCCGGGACGGTGGCCGGGGCTCTTAGATGGCACCGGTCTCTGGTGTTCTGCACAGCCGACTCTAGCAGCCCCGTCAGCTTTGCTGCTGGAGAGCAACTTGTTAACTAGCTCTTGATGCGATATTTCGTGCTGTGAATAAACAGAAACCCTCACGTAACATTAATACCCTAGCGTGAGCTTTGCACGAAAGCCAGCCTAATTAGTCTCTTCTAGTAAAAGTATTTGAAAAATTTTCCATTGCTCAATACCATCCCATAATGGAAAATACACTGCATGGGAAAGTATGTGTAAATATTTGAGTCGAGTTAAACTGATTTCAGTGTCACAACCTATCAATTATTAACACTTCAAAAACATATACCTGGCTCGATGTTGCCAAGGTACACTCTCTCTGAAGACTTTTCAGACTCTCCTCAGAACTGAGCAGGTCCCCGGTGAATACTTGGTCTAATCTTTTATTGTCACAGGTGACAAAACAGAGACTTGGAATGTCTGGGGGACTTTCAGTCCCAGAGTCTCAGCTGGTTCCCAATGTGGAGACCTTCAGCTTCCTTCTAAGCAAGAGACTATTCTGAGTTACTGCACACCTCTTGTTTTGCAGGATGTGTACCAGAATGCAGTGCCATGGCCATAGTTGTAGAAACGCGAGTGAAAAGTCTAAAATACACAGGCACAGATACTTGTTTCTAAGGCTGCTTTATGTGGTCCTTTCCCAACATAAAATAGCTCCCACTGGGAGATAGAGGCCCAAGGACTATCACTTAGTTCTATCTAGGCTATAGATAGACATCCACTCTCAAAAGTTAAAGCCAGTGCCCGGGTAAGGTGGCTCACGCCTACAGTCCTAATCCTTGGGAAGCTGAGGTGAAGATTACTGTGAGTTGTAGGGCAGCCTGGGCTACACACTGAATTCCAGGCCAGACTGGTCTATATAGCAAGACCTTGTATTGAGGTAGAGATAGAAAGTGAAAAACTCCCAACTTAACCCAACAGGGACCAAACCAAGTCAAATCCCCCAATCATTTTAGTGTCTAGAGGAGGAAGTGTGGAGGTATTGGCTTGCTGTTACAATATGTTACTGTTACTATGACGTTGAAGAAGGTTCTCACACGGGGGGGGGGCGGGGGAAGAGGGGAGGCTGGTGGCCTGCGGCATATAGAAAGAATCAGTATAGTGCCAGTGGGGTTTAGAGATCCTTAAAACTTTAGATAGCAAACAGCCTGGATTATTCAAGTTCTAGCATAAATATATATGCCACACACACATCCTTTAAAAAACAAATATACATCTATTAGATGACAAATTTGGTCTAAAAAAAAAAAACTCAGTCGCTCTCGGCCTTAGCACCATCTTCTGTGAAACTCCTGCACCATGAGAGCGAAGTGGAGGAAGAAGAGAATGCATAGGCTGAAGCACAAGAGAAGAAAGATGAGGCGGAGGTCAAAGCAAACTCGCCCATCCACCCATGAAGGCCAAAGGGGCAGAAGTAAGGGATGCAGGAGGCCGGGACGCTGGTACAAGTTGGACTGTGTTACTGTCGGTCTAAGTCTCTGGACCCTGACCCTCGCCATCTGCTCGCAGAGACCACCTGAGAGACTGGCTGCTGTCATGACAACCAAACAGTCCCGCTGGCCCTTTGTCTTGGACCTATGGCATTCTGGGCTAGTTCTGTTCTCATTTGTGGCCAAATGTAAATTGTGTACAATAAACTATCTTTCTCGCTGTCTCAGCTGAAGAATCAAAAACAAACAAACAAAAAACCAGTGAGCCTAAGTCTTTGGCCATGTAGGGTCAAAGCCATAACCATTAGGCATTTGTAATATCACACAGTATCACACATTCTAGCTGGCAGGCTGAGAGAGGAGAGGGGCCAAGGTATGAGCAGTACTCATTTGTGGAGGGACACTCCGGCTTTGTAGTAAACACTTAGGTTGAAGGATGCTTTGCCTTTGTTTAGGTAGAGCAGCTGTAAGGTAACCTGGGTAGACATTCAGGATCTCCATGTCCTTCTGTTAGAAATGTTGGCTTAGGGTAAGGACCACAGAGGGCTTCCCTAGCTTCTTCAGAGATTCTCACTGCAGCGTGCTGCAGTGTGGGACTGTAGTTATTTCTCCCCTTCTCTCTTTCACCAACAGTTCCAATTCTTTGCTTTTTAGACAGTGGTACAGTTGAGGGATCACCATGTTCTCGATCTCTGAGGATCAGAGACAATGTGGGTTGATAGTCCGCAGTCCACACAGCAGGACTCCATCATAGGATGGTTGTACACACTGAGGGCAGTGAGCATGTTCAGAGGGTGCTCTTCCCAGTCTCACCCTCTTCTATGACACAAGCTAGTCCCTGAGTTTAGCTCATGCTACTGGCGGAGATGGTGTGGCTTACTGCCTTAAGATGTAAGAATCCAGCTGGGCTGGATGCTTTTTATCTGCTGTATCTAAATTATTAACTAAGTTAAAGCAGAAATGGATAGGCAGACAACAGAAATACAAGTGTGGTTTAAGAGAGGTATCTATAGGAACGTGGTAAAAGATCTTTCGTCCTTTCTCTCCCTTCCCTTAAGAACCAGTTCATCGAAATTACAAATATTTCAATCAATAGTTCACTTTTCCACATGCTGCATTTTGAAGCCTTGGGCTATGGATATGGGTTAATTGTAAAAACACTTGCTGTGCAGGCCTGACTGTCTGAATTTAAATTCTCACAATCCACGTGAAAAAGCAGCACATGGTACAGGCATCTATGATCCCAGAGTTGATACTGGGATGTGAAGACAGAAGGACCCACAGAAACTCCCAGGCCAACTAGCTTGGTCTATGAAACAGAAAACTAATAAAAAGGCCTTGCCTCAAATAAGGTGAAAAGTGACAACCTACAGGCAAGGTTTTCTTCTGACCTCTACACATGCACCGTGGCATGCACATGCCACACACACGTGTACACACATTGCACTCACATGATCTTTTTGTAAAGTCTTATCGGGTGGTATGGTGACAATGGCAAGAAGTGCAACTTAATTTTTGATACTTTATATGGTAACTAACAAAAATTAGCATGGACAAATCTTGAAATTATGTTGGGAAGTAGTATGAATAAGACTTAGAGGTCTGGAAGCCAGCTCTTGGGGAGGTAGCACCAGGTGAGGGAAATGTGCTGTTTCCTCACATGTAATTGGGGTTAATAATAGGACCTAATTCATAGAGTTGCTCTATGAATTAAATACAATGACATATGCTGGTAATAACAGAAATCAGTTGTGATGCAAATACTTTAAGAATTTGACACAGTTATATTAACACCAGATGGATCCATTACCAGGGAGAAAGAAAGGCCTTATACATCTACAAAGTTTTCAATTCATATGGAAATTTAACAACTTAATACATATGTACCTAAAAACAGAGCTTCCAAATAATCAGAAAACACCAAAAGGAGAAATAGGCAGATCTCTAACCCGCTTTCTTAGTAATGAACAGGTGGGTGGCAGGTCAGTAAGAATTCAGCATAAAGCCACAATAACAGTATTAAAAACCACTTACCCACTGACTGGGGCCAGAGTTCAGTGGGTCTCACCTGGTATGCAGAGAGCCACAACAACAGGAATAAAATCCCAACCATATAAAATATGTTGCATCGATTGAAATAGAAGCAACTCATGACAGGTACAGCTACGTTACTAGTGGAAAATTTATAGCATCAGATGCTTGTGTTAGGAAAGAAGAGAGCTCATATTAACAATTCAAGGTTCAATATTTAAAAACTAGAACACAAGAGCCCTAAGTAAGAACACAGAAGGAAATGATAAAAATAAGAGAAGAAATCGATGAAGTGGAAAGCAGAAAATATATCCCTGGATTGTGCCATTATTTCTTTGCAAAGATCAATAAATTTGATAAGCTTGAAGATTAAAGATGGGGTGGGAGTGGAGTGGGAAAAATAAAGGGAGAGTTAGAGCAATATGATGAAATAAGGGAAACCATTTCAATAGATAGTTTTTAAAAATGGATTTTAAAAAGGGAACTGGGAGATGGCTCTGTCGGTAAAGAGCTTTCTCTGCAAGCATGAGGACCAGCGTTTGGATACCCAGGACACATAGCTAGGCACAGCCATGTGACTGTAATTCCAGCACTGGCATGAGGAGGCAAGGAGAGATCTTGGGGGAATCACTGTCAAGCCAGTCGAGCTGAAACAGTGAACTCCAGTTTCAGTGAGATACCCTGTCTCAAAATAAACAGGCAAATAACTACATAACACAGAATGATACCAATGACTACAGGAGACTCCTAATGTTTACCTCTGGTGCACACACACACACACACCACCACCACCACACTCATGCACAGTCACCCTAAAGAGAGGCTAGCTATAATTTTAGTCCAATAAAATTTAAAAGTTACATGAGCTATTAAAATGCCTTTGAAGTCACAAACTACAAAAGTTTGCCCAAGAAGAGACAGGCAACTTGACTACCCTATTAACACCCGTGAGATTCAGTAAAGCATGTTCCCATAAAGAAAACCCCCAAACCTGGATGGTGTGCCCAGTGAGGCCAGCGCCAGGCATGTGACCTGAGGAGACTGGCCACTTCTAGACAGACATTCAGAAAGTCAAAGAGGGAACGTGTCTGAACTCATCTGGGCATTAGAAGCAAAGCAGAACCAAACAAAAAGCCCAAACTCCAATAGTTCTCCTGAACATTTATGCAAAAAGTTCCTTAACAAAACCCTAGAATACAAACACATCATAAGCCATGAGTTTATCTCTTGAATCCAAGTTTAGTTTAAGAACTGTAGATCTATCACAGTTATACATCAAATTGATCTATGGCTGTCTTAGCCTATGTGCATATTTCTTTGAATGTTACTTTTTTTGCCCTTTTCTTTTTTCACATTTACTTTTATTTTTGTTTTGCAGGAATGCATTTCGGTGAGCCACTTGTGTGTCTGATACTCACAGAAGCCAGAAGAGAACACTGGATTCCCTGGAGCTGAAGTTACAGATGGTTGTGAACTGCCACATGGGTGATGGAAATCAAACCCGATCTTCTGAAGGAGTAGAAATGCTCTGAAGCACTGAGGCACTTCTCCATCCCCTAACTACCATTTAAAAAATTCTTTTTTTTTTTTTCTGAATGTGGTGGCACATGCCTTTAATCTCAGCACTCGGGCAAAAGTGAGATCTCTGAGTTTGAGTTCCGAGTCTCCATCAAAGAGTTCCAGGACAGCCATGATTACATAGAAAGATCTTGTCTAAACAAAATAAAACAGCAACAAATCAAAATGAATCAAACAGTAAATTTATTTTAACCACGAATATATTTCAAGCAATATCATGAGACTTACAAAAAAAAAAAAAAAGGCAGTAACCTATCCCTTTTGGTTTTCCTTACACTTAATTCTTGTATTCCTAAGACAGCAACCAATTCTGTTAGATGCTTCTGTTATTTACCTTCATGTGTACAGACACTTGCTAAGGTTTTACAACAGAAGCAGTTTTCAAGTTGCATTATCCGTTTCTTAAGGGGGACTTCATCCTCTTCACACTGACCCGAGTGCCCATTCAGAGAATGGGTTTCTGCACGCCTCCCATTCTTTGGAAAGGGTAATGCCACTTTCAGTTCCGTCTATAGTATGCTTATGCCAGGGTTGGTAACGGGTTCATGCTGCACACACCCGCTGCTCTTCTCAGAGTTAATTTTGTTCCTGTGGTTTTCTATGATCCAACTACTAATTCCTCTTTAAACATTTCATATAGACTGAAAACTTCAGACATGAATGGGCTCAGATGTCAGGGATTTTGTCTTGTTGATTTGGTTTGGACAGTTGGTTTCTAGGAAGTCTGAGCAACTGCCATCTTGAATTTCTAACTCCAGATGTTTCCTTCTGTTTTCCTTTTTAAAATTTTCTCTGATGTGTTTCTTCTTTTTCTCTCAGATGGCTCACTTATTCTCTGTTTTTTTTTTTAGGGTCTTTCTGCTTTAAATTTCATAGTTGTCAATTTATAGGTATCAGGGGTTCAAGGCAATATAAAATTATAATTCTACTTGCATGTATTAAAGTCCAGTAATTAGACTAATATACCAAATTTGACAACTGAGTTGACTAGTTTTATGCCAATTGCACACAAGCTAGGGTCATTTGGGAAGGGACTCTCCATTGAGAAAATGTCTCCATAAGATCCTGCTGTAGGGCGTTTTCTTAATTAATGGTTGATGTAGACAGGTCCAGCCTAGTGTGGGTGGCGCTGTCCCTGGGGTGGTGGTACTTGATTGTGTAAGAAAGCAGGCTGAACAAGCCAGTAAGCAGCACTCCTCTTTGGTCTCTGTATCACCTCCTGCCCCCGGGGTTTCTGCTCTGCTTTAGTTCCTGCCTTAACTTCTCTCAGTGAACTGTATATGACCCTGAGTCTGTAAGCCTCCTCAAACTGCTTTTTGTAATGAGCTTTCCTCTGTCCCACCAGCCAGCTCCCAAATAATGACACAGAGACCTCCCGCCAATCATGAAAGCTTAGCCTATAACCCAGACTTGTTCCCAATCAGCTTCCACAACTCAAATTAGCCCATATATATGTATATGTATTTATGCATATGTATATTAACCTATATATATGTATATATATTTATGTATACGCATATATTAACCCATATATGTATATATGTATATATTAACCCATATATATGTATATATAAACCCATATACATGTATATATATTTATGTATATGTATAGGTTTTTTTTTCGATACAGGGTTTCTCTGTGGTTTTAGAGCCTGTCCTGGAACTAGCTCTTGTAGACCAGGCTGACCTCGAACTCAAAGAGCTCTGCCTGCCTCTGCCTCCCGAGTCTGGGATTAAAGGCGGGCGCCACCACCGCCCAGCTAACCCATTTATATTAATCTGTGCTCTTTCCTGTGGCACTACCTTTCTTCCATCTTGTACTTCCTGTTTCCTCTCTGTGTCTCCTGGTATCTCAATTCCTCCTCTGCTTCCTTTTGCTCTCCAGAAGTCCTGCCTATACCTCCTGCCTAGCTATAGGCTGTTCAGCTTTTTATTACACTAATCATGGCAAATACATCTTCATACAGTGTATAAATATCCCACAACAACTTTTGGTCATGGCTTTTAATCACAGCAACAGAATCCTGTCTAAAACAATAGTAGCCTAGAAAGTTGCCCCTATGATTCATGCCTAAAATATCTTAAAACTCATAAACTCCTCCATGGAACCTTTAGTAAATTAGGAGGAAAGTCAGGGAGATTTAGATAGAAGCTAAATGTTAGTTTTTCAAAAAGTCTGCATCAGTCATTCTCTGATACAGGATTTTAAGACGTCCAGTCTTCCTCTTTGTACACAGCGAGCCTTTTATGTCTTCTTTTTCTCGGTACAGCAAAAATTATTTAGGACATTGTGAAATAATGGGGAGATGTAATCATCTATATCGGCACAGTGTCTTCTCTGTAGAAAGTCTGCCGTGTGCCTTCCGACTTGAACGGACTGTTGTTGGTAATTGGAAAGCGTCTTTCTGAAATGTGACTTTTCCATCCAAGGTAATATTGTAATGAAAGAGGACCGTGGCTCACTAGAATGGCATCTAAGTTTTGCTGGACAGTCGGGTTGGATCTCTTGTGTTGCCTTATGGATACAAGCCATCACTGGACTCTAGATAGCTAGAACATTCGTTCACTTGGAATCGGAGTTTGTAATGTGATTCTAGGAGGGAGCTCCTTGAAGACTTCTCTAAGGTTAAAGATATAAATAATAAATAAATAAAAGAATTTGATGTAAAATTAACTTTAATGTTTACAGTTTCTAAATGGGCTAAAAATATACTGAAAAATGAATAAGATGCCAGGAATTGTTTGACCTATAAAGGCCATTAATACAAATGAACAGAGAAATCGACTTAAGAATAATATAAGTATTGCACTTAACTGGATAGTAAATTTTACTAGATATAACTTCTCATCTCTAAAAAGGCATTCAAGATAATTATTTCGTACACATTTCTGACTTTTAGAAATTATTAAACAGCCCCAGAACATCAATCCAGGTAAGGCTGCGGAAGCAAATACCTTATTTTGTAGCCTAGTGTTTAAATCTTAAACACAGTGGCAGAGCTTACTTTGCAGTCGGAGTTCTGATCACTCGGTCCACACCTGACGCTGAGACCCAGAACATAAACAGAAAGACTCCTCTGAGTGTTCACTGTCCACGTGAGAAAGCTTTGTTGGTGGTAGAGACAGCCAGTCTTCTTGCTTAGCAGATACTCACAACTGTTTATCATAACAGAAAGGCTGCTTGATTAGGCAAAGTCGGCTTGCTGCTATTAAATGGAAAAAATGAAACCTGCTGAACTTCATCTTCTTCAGTATACTGGGTTTTTCTTGGCTCAAATAAACTCTATCACATCATTTTAAAATTCAGCATTAATTGAGAAGCCCAAATGTATGTTAGAAATGGGCCGGAACTAGTGACGTATATAACCACTTTCATAACAGAAGGCAATTCATGCATTGAACAAACATGTTCTCAGGTCCATGCCATGCACTCCAAGCTTTCTAAGAGGATGGAGCAGTGGACAAAATCCTCGTCTTTGTGAAAACTGTGCTGTGTCATCGCAGAAAGAGGCTGCAATAGACACAGTAAGCAAATTGGTGTAATGTCAGGAACCAGGGCATAGTAGGAGAAAAAAGACGAGGGTAAAAGGACATAGAAGCAGCGCTGGCATGACTGTAGTTCTTGCTTGCTCTTCTGGAGACACAAGAAACTATTGCTGGCTAGAGTGAGAGGGAACCCCAGTGCCATGGCCAAGTGTGAATGGTGTGCCTATCACCTGCCCTCCCCATCCATTCATTACCTCCCCACCCCCATCCACTCTTCAGAGAGGCTGAGGCCTTCATGAGGAGTCAACAAAGTCTGGCACATCACATGGGGGCAGGACCAAGGCCTTCTCCCCTGTATCTACATTGAGTAAGGTATCCCTCCATAGAGATTGGGCTCCAAAAAGCCAGTTCTTACACTAGGGATAAATCCTGGTCCCACTGCTAATGTCCCTACAAACAGACCTAGCCACACAACTGCCACCCACATTCAGAGGGCCTAGTTTGGTCCCATTCAGACTCCTCAGTTGTGAGTCCAGAGTCCATGAACACCCACTAGCTCAGGTCATCTCTCTGTGGTTTTCCCCATCATGATCTTGACCCCCCCTTGCTCACATAATCCCTCCTCCCTCACTTCGACTGGACTCCAGGACCCCAGTACTTGGCCTCCACATCTATTCTTATATGAAATGTAGTGCATGGTTATGTAGGATTCCCCTGGAAAAGCTATTAAGAGCTAAGGCCTGCTGTGAGGCAGAGCACCAGGAGGATGCCTTTAAAGAGCATGTTTTGTCTCTGGACTTTTCTTTCTTCTCTTCCCTACCCTAGTCTTGCAATTCTTCTCCTTCTCTTCTTCCCACTCCTGAAGTAATGAAGGTGGCCAATCTTGCATAGCTACCTTTGAAGCCATGAACCAAAATAACCCCATTTCCATTTGAGTTGATTTTGCTCTGGTACTTTGTCACAGTGATGGAGAACAGTTTAACACAGATAATCACTACATGTTCTTATTTCTTGCATAAAGCATGCCAATGAGATTATTAGCACGGCATCAGGTATTTTTCCAGGGAATCTACTCATGCCCAGACCCTGAATCAACTCAGCTAGTTTGGACAAAGGTATGGTTTTCTGTCCCTCTCTCTACTCTTTCTGTGTTAACTAGAGAGGAGATTAGATTCAAGGAAAGTTACTGATAGCATATTAATTCTTCAGGAGAAGGGCTGGGACAAAAAGTTCCATCCAAATATTTTTGGTGTAGTTAAGTATGATTTTTCTCCAAATGAAACTGAGAAACATACAGTCAGTGACAGAATGGAGAGAGGGCCCAAAGGATAGTGGAATGCTGAGCAAAAAAATGACCTTTAGGTCATTTCCCATCCTCCCCCAACCCCAAGGTTCAGGGGAGCTTTGGAAAGAGGTAAACTAGCTTCTTATACTACTTCAAGAAAACAGATAAATCTCTTATTGTCTTAGCCAGTGTCCTACTGCTGTGAAGAGACACCATGACCATGGCAACTCATAAGAGTTTAATTGGGGCTTGCTTATAGTTTCAGTTTTAGTCCATCATCCTCACGGTAGGGAGCAAGGCAGCACACAGGCAGAAATGGTGTTAGAGAATAGCTGAGAGTTCTCCATCTAGATATGCAGGCAGCAACAAAGGGAAGTCACTGGGCCTAGTTTGAGCTTTTGAAACCCTACAGCCCACCCCCCAGTGACACACTTCCTCCAAAAAAGCCACACCCACTTCAGCAAAGCCAAGTCTCCTATTCCCTATCAAGTACTGGTGCTCTTTGATGATCAAGCATTCAAATATATGAGACTATGGGGGCCATTCCTATTTAAACCATCACACTGTCTGAAACATTATACAAATCAGAGCAAGAGATCTCATGCCCTCATTATCATCTTTCAATTCTTTAGATATGATACATCAAAGAGATATGCTTTGAGTTGTAACCGTGGAAGGAACATGAGCACAGACTTCTTAGCCGGTCTGTCCAACGAGGGAATCTCCCATAAGTAGTATAACTTGTCTTTCAGTTTTCACACCTACAAAAAGGAGGCAGTTGCTGGGCAGTGGTGGCACACACCTTTAATCCCAGCGCTCGGGAGGCAGAGGCAGGTGAATCTCTGTGAGTTCAAGGCCAGCCTGGTCTACAGAGCTAGTTCCAGGACAGGCCCTAAAAAGCTACAGAGAAACCCTGTCTCGAAAAAAAAAAAAGAGAGAGAGAAAAAAGAAAAAAAAAAAGGAGGTAGTTGTACTATGTAGAGTTGTCGCAAAGAGTTAAAGATGGATACAGTTCTTGGACAGAGCTGGACCTGGTGCCATAGGCCTGGAACCCCAGCTATACAGGAAGCTACAGAAGGAGGGTTACAAGATTAGTGCCAGCTTGGGCAGCAGCATGAGCTCAGGACCAGCCTGGGAAACATAGCAAGACCATATCCTAAAATAACTTGTAATTAAAAAGGCTGGGGATATAACTCAGTGCTTGTCAAGCATGCATGAAGCTCTAGATTCAATTTTCACTGCTGAAAAAAGAAGGAAAGAAGGAAAGAAAATAAGCTTATTCCCAGAATACTTGCTAGAAACTCTGTAGGCACTGCCGATTAAAGAAAAGCCAATATTTCTTGGTGATAAGAACTCCTGTATGGGACTCTTACCAGTTAACTGCTATTAGCTAAAATATGGTTTTTAATATTTACTTACTTTGAGTCCTTTTAGATAGAACTTTCTATACCTCGGTGACAGATCATAAAAAGGCCTGGGCAGTGCCCAGAAATGGGATTGAAAAGAGCTTCAGGAAACAAAACACAAAGTGACCTCCTGATCCATGTTTTGTACATTATCCTACAGGCATTAAATTAAAAACAAAACACTCCCCATTATTGAAGAGTTGAGTAGCTTTTGCTTAATGTATCACTCCAATCCTCTACCCTTCTCCTTTCCTCCCCTCCTCTGTTCCTTTGCCTATTCCTCTCCCTGTTCCCCTCTTCTGTTCCCCTCCTCTATTCTTTCCAATTTTTCTCCTCTGTTCTTCTCTCCCATTATCGTCTTTCTCCCCTCTTGTTTATTCTGTTCCTTCCTCCTTTCCTTTCCTCCCCTCCTCTGCTCCTCCCCTTCCTTCTCTTCCCTCTCCCTCTCCTCATTCCCTCTCTTTTCTTCTCCACTCCCCTCTTTTATCTTTTTCTCTATCAACAGGATCTTACTTTCCAACTTAATTTGAACTTTTAATCTCCCTTGCCTCAACCTTCCAAGTGGTATGATTATAGGCATGTATCAACACACCCAGCTGAAATCAGCTATTTTTCTTTTCTCTTCTTTTAGTAAGAATAAAATCATATATTCCTTCCAAAAATATAGGATGAGTAATTTTCCTTTTTTTGGAAGAGGAATTTAAATAATTGACATATAACAATGTGTACAATACAATGTTTTGATAAGCGTAAACAGTGTTGTAATGATCAAATTGTGACAATTGGCATTTATGTATCCTCAAACACTTATTTCTTTGTGTTGGGAAATTTCCCACATTTCTTTCCTAGTTATTTTGAAATATGTAGCAAATTGCTGCAAACTGTGGCCATTCCACTGTTCTATACAGCACCAGAAACTCTCCCTGATTTAATCTGATACCCCTCATCCAGCCAGCTTTTATCCCACCTACCTCTACCCTCTTGATCTTCTAATTACCAGTACTTTATCTTTTCCACAAAAATCAACTTTTTGTTTCCAAATATAAAAGAGGACATTCAGTATAAGTGTTTCTGGGCTGACATTTCTCTTCGTATTGTCTTTAGTTTTATCCATGTCGCCATAACACCCCTCCAGATAAAAAAAAAAAAAAACCAAACCTCAAAACAGCGACAACAACAGCAACAGCAACAAAAACAACAGGATTTCATTATTTGTAAAGACTGAATCATGTTCCTCTGTGTAGAAACATCACATTTTCAGGGGCTGGAGAGATGGCTCAGCGGTTAAGAGCACTGGCTGTTCTTCCAGAGGACCCGGGTTCAATTCCCAGCACCCACATGACAGCTAACAACTGTCTGTAACTCCAGTTTCTGGGGATCTGATGCCTTCACACCAATCCACATAAAGTTAAATAAATTATTTTTAAAAAAGGAAACATCACATTTTCTATATGTGTTCATCTGTTGGTAGGACACCTTTATTGAGTCCATACCTTGGCCAATGCAACCAGTGCTGCAAACATAAAAGAACACAAGTTCCCAGACAGACTCTTATCATTTGCTTGAATCTATCCCCAGCAGAGAGGTTATTGGGTCAAAGTCTTGACGAACATCCGGCCCCTATTGACCTCAGTTGTTCTTGCTCTGTATCTTCTCCAACTATTTTAAAAAAATCATCGTAGTGACAGCAAAGTGTGTAAGCTAGATCTTGTTGCTATGACAGATCCCGAAGACGAACAGGTTAAAGGGCCACAGATTAATTTTGGTTCATGGCTTCAATTTGGAATTGCTGGATTCATTTTTTTCCTGCTGGAAATCCTACCTTCAACACAGGAGACTTTGAGGGCTTCTCATATTCAAACCAGAGCATCATCCTATGGGTCAGATGATGTCATTTGGTTTTGAATTTTATTTCTCTGACCTTTTTGACTACCTCAGTATCTTCATTTTTGAAAATGTCTACTCAGATGATCTACCTATTTCCAATCATTTTTTATTGTTAAATATTTTATGTAGTTTAGATATTAGTCCTTTATTGGATGAATCTTTTCCTCTGGAGTGTCTTTACTCTGTTGTTTCTTTGCTGTGTGGAAGTTTCTTATTGGACATAGACCTACTTGTCTAATTTTGCTATTGTGTCTTATCCAAGCCAAAACCTGCTCATACCATTGTCTTGAAGTCCTTTTCATGTGTTTTCTCCTAAGAGTTTCCTGTTTAGCTCTTAGATCTATTTTGAGTTGATTGTGTGTGTGTGTGTGTGTGTGTGTGTGTGTGTGTGTGTGTGTGTGAGAGAGAGAGAGAGAGAGAGAGAGAGAGAGAGAGAGAGAGAGAGAGAGACTGGTCAGAGACAGGAGCCTAGTTTTATTAATTTGCATCTTTGCTATCCAGTTGACACAGACATATTTGTTAGACAGACTGCAATTTCCCTCAAAATGTATGATTTCTTTTGGTATCATTGATGAAAGTTATTAAGTATATGTATATACTGTTCCGCCCATACACCATGGGATGGTTCGCGAGTCAGGCAAGGGGCTGAAGATTGAAACACACACACACACACACATGCACTTACGCGCGTGCGCGCGCGCACACACACACACACACACACACACACACACAGAGAGAGAGAGAGAGAGAGAGAGAGAGAGAGAGACACGGGTCATATTTCAAACAAGAATGGTCATTTTATTGTGTTCTAGGGCAGCTCATATAGGGCTCTCCTTGACTAATGGCCACGCCCTAGCTCTCGGGATTTTTCAGCTGCAAGCCCAGCAGAAACCACTCCTCTGATATTAGGAACTCAAGAGGGTCTCATGCTCAGAGCATCTGCAAGCATAGGAAAACAAGTTGTTTACTCCAGCAGGCAAGGGGGTCACAGAAAATTCAGGGTCTGAGGGTCTGCAGTCCCCAACATATGTATTTATTTCTTGGTTCTCTATTATTTTCTGCTCATCAATATGTCAGTTTTAGGAAAGGCATGATGTGCTGTTATTAGGACTGCAGTGTGTTTTGACTGCAGGTATTGTGATGTCTCCAGCTTTCCTTTTATGCTCAGGTTCATACAAAATGGGTCTTTAAAGCTTCATAGGAATGATACTGCAGTTTCCACTGTCTGCCCATGACCGGGGCATCTATATCACACCCTACCTCAAAGTATATGGAGCATTGTGGAAGATGGCCAGAAAGAACGTAAGAGCCAGAGGGAGTAGATCTCTGTAGCAAAACAGTGTTTGCCGGGCATGACAGGGCTGCCGCACAAACGAATGTGGATGTGACTCTGTGCATAAGACCTGTACGCGATCAAGTCAGATGGAGGGGGGTCTCATGAAGTCCACCCTTCTCAGAGGAGCTATGGGCAGCTAATAGCTGGTGGGGTGGGAGAGTCTGTTTTCTTCAGGGATGCAGCCCCTGAGAGGCTGCCCATACTTCCTACCTCTAGCCACTCCTCAGAGAGGGTAAGTCCTCCATGGGGAGTCAACAAAGTCTGGCACATCACACTGAGGCAGGACCAAGGACCCCCCCCTGTGTCTAGACTGAGCAAGGTATCCCTCCATAGAGAATGGGCTCCAGAAAGCCAGTTCATGCTCAAGGGATAAATCCTGATCCCACTGCCAGTTACCCCACAGATTGCCTAAGTCACACAAATGTCGCCCACATTCAGAGGGCCTAGTTTGGTCCTACGCAGGTTCCCCAGTTACCAGTCTGGAGTCAGTGAGTTCCCACTAGCTCGGGTCAGCTGATTCTGTGGGTGTCCCCATCATGGTATTGATCCCTTTGCTCATATTATCACTCCTCCCTCTCTTTGACAAATCTGGCACTAGGAAAATTCCCAGCAATTTACAAGGATGACCCTGGTTAAGATCCTAAGCAAGAGTGGAGAGGGTGCCTGAACTGGCCTTTTCCTGTAATCAGGTTGATGACTACATGAAGGTCATTACAGAACCTTGCTCCAGTAACTGATGGAAGCAGATGCAGAGATCCACAGCTAGCTGTGGGCCGAGCTCCCAGAGTCCACCCTCCTAGCTTTGTTAAATGTTTTAGATGCACTTGATGCAACTATTGCAGAAAATAATGTAGCTTTATCCTTTATTTTATTTATGTATTATGCATATTGATTTGTGTGTTTCAAGCATTTCTTGAATTTCTGGGGTAAGTCCCATTGCATCAGAGAGGAAACTCCTGTTGCTGTACTGTTGGATTCGGCTTGCTGATGTTTTATTAAGAAGTTTCACATTCATATATTTCAGAGGAACTGATTGACTTTCCTTCCTCCCCTCCTCTCTCTTGTGCTGTATGTCTATGATTTGGGTATTGGAACAATGTTGATTCTACTAAACAATGATGATGACAATGATTTTTATTATTATTACATTATTAACACCAAAGATACTATCTTCTAAAAATTACTTTAGCAATAGACTTGTTTTTACAATATTGGCAACACTTGTTTGAACCTAATGCATATTTTTATTTTTAAAATGCATTCTATCTATCTATCTATCTATCTATCTATCTATCTATCTATCTATCTATCTATCTTTCTTTCTGTCTGTCTATGTATAGATGCGTGTGTCTATGTGTGTGTGCTTGAGTGCAAACACACACATCTGTGTGTCTGTACATGAGATGAGAGCAGAAGAGGCTTTCCCTTGGCGCTAGAGTTCTGTGATCACAGAATGCCTGACTTGCGATTTGTTACACACATTCTGTATTCAAATGCCAGGCAGGCCCTTTAACCCCAGAGTCATCTCTCCAGCCTCCTGAACCTAATGCAGACTTTATCTCTGTCCTCGCTTTCCTCAATTCTTCATATTGCTCACGCCTTTATGGCCATTATGGCATGTCTTTATTTCAAACACTACAAGTCTTTCTACTTCAGAGCCTTTCTGTTCTTGTTCCTGGAAATGTCTCGCAGAGACCTTTGCAAAGCTGTTTTCTTTTCATCACTTGAGCATATAATTACTGTGCAGAGAGACCCTGCACTAACCCTCAACTTAGTCAACTCCAGCCCTACCCACTCATATCCCCAGATGCTTCTTCACTTCAGAAGACCTTATGACATTTGATTTTTTTTAATCATGGGATAATTAATCTCTAGTAAGATCTCTCATAATTAGCTGATTTGTATAGTGATATATTTATAGTTCTTACACTTCTACAGCAATATGCTGTCTATCTTCAGCATTTTATTCCACTGTTAAGAGTTGTGACTAATGTAAAATAGACCAGTAATATTTTACACATACATATTTATCAAATAAATGAATAAGTAAACCCTAGTCTTTTCTAATGTCTTCCTTGGTTTTAAGTCTCTGGAGTTACTGATGAATGTACTCTGGGTCTGGGCCAGTCTTCTCTGTCACTCTCTGCTAATCCTGAGCCTTGCTATTTGGGGAATAGTTGCTATTGCTTTCTTTCTTTTAAAAACAGGGCCTTGGGAGAGTTAATCCTGGGAAAGTGGGATGGAAAACTTCAGCCAACACATTTGTAATTGAAGTGGGCCCATTTGTTTGTTTTGAAAACAATCAACTTTGATATTCTGCCTTGCTAATGAATCAATGTAAGGGGGCTACTTTGGAAAATAAAAACATCATTGGTTTCTCTCTTAAAATTTGAAAGGATTGCATATGCTATAAAATTAGCTGTAATATATATATAGCTATAATAATATCTGGATGATATTATTAAAAAATTGCATATGCTTAATCAAAATCCTTAACTAGATTTCTAAAGTAAAAAGTTTTGGGGATAAGATTGGATTTGTGGGTAAAGTAGACTTTAATGTAGTTGGATAATTCTTTTGAGATGGGGTCTCATATATCTCACACTGGCCTTGACCCCATTCTGTGGCCAAAGGGTTATGACCTTTAACTCCTTGATCCTTCAGTCTGTTTCTCAAGGGCTAGAATTCTAGGTGTGAGCCACCATGTCTGGATGAGTGTAAAAATTATTAAGGCACAGGACCTAAAACATTCATGTAGATTTTAGGGAAGGCTTTGCCAACAATAGCTTTTAAAGGGGAACTTTATGGTGAATAATCTTGCCCCAGGAATTCTTTCAAACCTTCATCAAGGCCAGGAAAGGTGAGCACACATGGACTCCCCCTGAACTTTTCTCTGTATAGTGAACCACCTGGCTGAACTCTCACCTGGCTGAACCCTCACTTAGCTGAAAACATCTTTTGATGCTATCAGTAGTCAGAGTCTGGGCAGTAGTCATGATGGAGAGGTTGTGTGTGTGTGTGTGTGTGTATGTGTGTGTGTGTGTGTGTGTGTGTGTGTAGTGTGTGTGTGTGTGGTGTGTTTGCAGTTAAATGTGAGCTATATCCTAAGGACCTAAGGTAAAACCAAAAATTACTGGTTTAAAGAGAAAAAGTGTATAGTGATAAAATGACTCCTAATGACATTCTGCTATACTCATAGATTAGCTCAGCCATCATTAGGGAAGTTTCCTCCTGCAGCAGATGGGAACATATACAGAGACCCTAAATGGGATCTCGCCATCAAATCCCTACCCTCAGAGCTCAGGGAATCCTAAAGAAGAAGAGGCAGAAAGACTGTAAGAGTCAGAGGGGACGGAGGACACCAAGGAAACAAGGCCTTATAAATCAACATAGCAAAGCTCATATGAACTCATAGAGACTAAAACAACATGCCCAGGGCCTTGGTGGGCCTGCACCAGGTCCTCTGCACATATGTTACGGCTTCCAGTTTAGTGTTTTTATGGGACTCTTAGTGTGAGAACCAGTGGGTATCTGATTCTTGTACCTTCTCTCGGGCTCTTTTCCTTCGGCTAGTCAGTCTTGTCCCACTTTTGTGTGATAGTTTTTATTTTACCTTATTATATTTGATTTTGTTAGATTAAAAAAGAAACAAATGAATAAAAACCAAGCCACAGCAGTAAAGGTTAACAACTGAGCTGTCATTTACACCTGCTGGTAGAGGGAAGATGGCTTTTCTCTAATGGAGTGATCCTGGGCATACCAACCACTCCAGGGCAGGCCTCATGCTGAGGAACAGTTGACCAACATATAATGGACTCTATAGGTTTTTGTGTATATGCTTTTATTTGGTTACAGTTTGGTGTTTTGTTTTATTTATTCTTTTCTTTTTTCGGTGGTGTTTTATTTTGCTTTCTCGGCTTGGGGGAGGTTTTGTTGCATTGGGTTTTTGTTTGCTTTTCAAAAAAGAATTTAAAGCTGTGTGGGTAGGGAGGGGAGATCTGAAAGGACTTGAGGGAAGGAAGAATATGATTAAAATATTTTAAAGTTAAAAATTTTTAAATGATAAAAATATAATTAAAAAGTAGGAGAAGGAGGAGGAGAAGAGAAAGAGGAGGAGGAAGAGAAGGAAGAGGAGAAGGAGGAAGAGGAGGAGGAGGAGAAAGAGGAAGAAGAAGACAAAGAAGAAGAAAAAGAAGAGGAGGAGGAGGAGGAGGAGGAGGAGGAGGGGAGCTGTTCATATAACAGAGGGAGGGAAAATTCCAGTCTGACCTTGAACTCAAAGTAATCCTGCTTTACCCTTCCAACATTTGAGATTCCAGGCCTGAATCTTGCTTAAGCATACTATTTCCTAAAGGCCATGGCACCACTCTATCCTGTTCATTCCTCTCCCAGCTACCCGCCTACCCACCGAAAACAGCAGTGTTTCTGGCCCCAGCCGCACGTTAGGCACTGATCTCAGTCTGGAGATGTAGCAGTGTGTACAATGAATTATAAGTTCCCTGTGAATTTACATTCTAACATGGAGGCAGGAAAACAGCAGATAAAGATATGACATTTCACTTGATAAAAATCTTTGAGGAAAAATAATGTAGGGTAAAGGACAAGGGAGTGACGATGGTGTCTCCTCTATTGCACAGCCAGGGACATTCTGTCTGGGAATGTGAGATTTGAACCTGAGGGAATTGACATGTAACCATTTTTAGACATCTGGGGTAGATTTTGTGTGGATTTCTGGAGGAAATGCCACTTGTTGGGGTGCAAGGACACAGGTTAGCAGCTGGCTGGAGCTTAGCGACCCAAAGAACAGGGTGAGTGTGAAATCAGGAAGGAGGGCGGAGGTCACAGAGAATTGAAAATGTTTTGAACAAAGACTCAATATTAGAAATGTTTTTCAAATTATAAGCACATATGGAAAGCATGAAACATTTATTATTTTCATTTGCTACACACTCTAGTAGTTGCTATTTTATGTGATTCCATATTAAATATCTGCTATAATTCAATTGTAAGAAGATACTAAATGTGATATACTAAACAGATTTTATGATAAATGAGCTTTGGTGTCCAGTTGGGGAAAATCTGATAGGGCTTCATGTTTCCAAGTCCTGGATTTTACTGTAACTGAAGTGGGAAATCAACAGAGAGTTACAGGCAGAGGGGGAAAAAAAACAAAAAGCAAAAAACAACACCAACAAAAACTGCTGTCTGACTTACATTCTAAAAGAGTCACATTGGGTCCTTTCTGGACAAAAGACTTATGTGTATGTAGTGAGGTATACAAAAATAGAAGCTGGTCTTTGCAGTAATATATAATCCCATATCACCATTAGTGTTTAGAGCATCTGTTGCCACACAAGCTAACGAAGGGCAAAGAGCAGCCAGGTTTAGGGTAGAAGTCTCATGGGCAGTGTCTTCAAATGCAAAATTTGACAGGAATGGTGCACTGCAAGCTCCAACTTTTTCTAACCTTAAGTGTGCTCCAGCCAGCCAACCAGATCTTACTTGGAACCCAGTCCAGTGCTCTGTGAACCTAGCTGGCTTCGGACTGTGTTCCTCTTATGCCACCTTGGGCTGTGTCCCTCTCCCGCCACCTCTATCTTCCATGATCTCTTCCAACACAGCCAGTGTTGCCCTGAGCTGGCTGGATCAGGGAGTTTTGGTCACAGATCAATGGCTCCAGGGCTATGATAATGTTGTTGCTGCTGATAGCTGAGGAAGCATGGCTTGAGTACATCCTGCTCGTCAACACACATAACTCAGAGATCAGGAAACTTCTCTTTAGAGAGAAAGTTTCTTTCGGCAAAGAGCAGTCACCAGAGACCATCTCCAAGTGACTTGACAGCCTTTCCTGAGGATTAGCTTTCATGGTATCAGAAGGTGCTTAAATTACGCTTCCAACGGGGGAGGGGGTGAAGCAAACAACAGTCCTACTCAGCTATGATGCCTGTGAACCGCAATGACCTCCATGGTACAATAACCTATACGGTGCCATAGTGGCATGCATGTGTTGGTGATAACCAACAGGTCTCTAATAGGACTCAACAAGAACAAAATCATGCCTGGTCCTAGAAACCTAGCTAATCACCTGAAGCTTGTGAAATCGTAGATCTTGGTTGCTAGCTTACAATTCCCACTTTGCTAAAGTAGCATAGTTCCTAATTATTCCCTAATATTTGTTCTTATGCCTACAGATAAGTATGGTTCTCACCCCTCATCAACATGCAACAGATGGTGATGTTTATAGAAAACCACAACTGATACATCTGTAACTCAAGGCCAGCATCTAAGTCTCAGGGACTATGGCAGAGGAGGCAGCAGAGAGTTTGTAAGAGCCAGAGGAACAGGGAGTTTACTGTGAGGCCGTGCTTCTTAGAAACGTCAGAGAAGTTAGCACCCGTGAAACCTTATCAACATGGCTGTCTAAGCAAGAGCTGAAGAAGAGCGCCCCCAATAGACCGGGCTAACAGGGAAGGGACAAGCCCATGAGACTTTTACAGTAGGCTCCTCAGTTTCTGTTTCTCCATCGTGACTCCTTCCTCTCGCTTGCCCGGCGGCTGCCTTTCAAGGAAGAACCACAGGCATCTCTTCCTACTCTGTGGAGCCGCGATCATGAAAGCGGAAGAGATTTTCAAGCTTATTGCTCAGGCTCGGTTTTTTTTTTCCTGGGTTCCATGGAGTGACTGTGACTCTCTGATGAATGCCATAAAGATTGAGGCTCAGCCCTGTGTGTAAGCTTGCATTGGCCTCTCTGGGTTCCAGGAACACTCTCTAACCATGGGGTGATGAGGGATCCCAGTTATTCTCAGAACTAGGAGCAACATCAGCCTTTGTTGATTTCTCTTGATGCAGTTTCTTCCTCTGTAGATTCATGCTTTATTTCATGCCCCTTCCCTGTCCTGCCTGTTTCTTATTAGCCTGCTGATTAGGCTGCACCGGTAGAGATGAGTGGGGAAAAAAAGAGTCCTTTGTCCTGAAAATACTCAAAGCTGTTTAAACATCAGAGGCAATTTTGTCTCAGAGTAGAGCACCCCCAGGTTCAGGTCATTTATTGCCACCAGGACTTGAACACTCATGGCCTACGGGGACCTAGCGTGGGCAAAGTGATTTTGAGGAATGAGTACTGTTATTGAATATTATATAGATATGTGTGTGCTCATTACTTCAGGACCCATGATAACTAGGAGAAGGATAATTCTTCTGTAGTTCTTTCAGTTGAAAAAGGCTGTGTGTGGAGAAGATTAAATAAGAGATTTTTAGTTGTGGGAGGACAGTTTCTGTTGGGGTTTGCAGACATTTGGAGAAAAAGCCACCGGTTAGAGGAAGTGTGACACAGGACTTGGAGCACAGCTCTGGGGTCTGATCCTGCTGTTCAAAACTAGGTGAGCAGGTTTGGGTGAGTAACTTCACATCTCTGTGCCTCAGGGCTCCCATGGAAGAAAATGGACGTCATAGATGCTAATGCACCACTGCTGAAGATACCACATATTGAAGTAGCAGGCCATAGAGGAATCAAGCTGGAGCTGATGTGAAAACTTCCTCTCTGCTGGAGAGTGCTGTGTGGTTCACTGGCAGAATGTATTGGTTTCTTTTCTACTGCTGTGATAAAATGCCATCTAAGTCACCGTTCTACTGCTGTGAAGAGACACCATGACCAAAGCAACTCATATAAAGGTGTGGTGCTGGACAAGCAGCTAAGGGCTACACTCTGATTCTGAAAGTCTCTCTCTCTATCTATCTATCTATCTATCTATCTATCTATCTATCTATAGAGAGACTGGGTGTGGCATGGGCTTTTGAAATCTCAAAGCCCACGCCCTGTGACACACTTTCTTCCAACAAGGCCACACTGCCTAATCCTTTTAATCTTTTTTAACAATTCCACACCATGGCGACTAAGCATTCAAGTATATGAGCCTATGGGGGCCATTCTTATTCAAAACACCACAAGTACCATGACCCAAAGGAAATTAAGGAAGACTTTATTTTGGCTTATTGTTTCAGAGGATTAAAGTTCATAATATCAGGGAAGGCTTGGTAGCTGGTGGCAGGAACAGGAAGTTAAGAGGTGGAACTAGATGCGTGGTGAGACTATAAATGCTCAAAGCCCACTCTTAGTGAGGGACTTCCTTCTGCATGGCTCCACATCTTAAAAGTTCCATTACTTCACCAAACAGTACCACTGATGGGGACGAAATGTTCAAAGACATGAGCCCCTGGGGGACATTTCTCATTCGAACTACTACAGAGAGAAAATCCATCAATGGTATGACCAAGTGGTATACAAGAATACTGACCTTCCTGGCAAGATGTGGCCACTGGTAGAAAAGTGATGGTTTTGGGGGGGTGGCTCACCACTTTCTGATTGTATTTGAGGCCCATTTCACAGGAGGGAATCTGTGCCTAGTGCTGTAAATCTGGTCAAAAAGCAGAGCAGAGGTTCTTGGTGTGTCTGGGGGACTGACTACTATTGCTTTTCTAAATAGACACGTTGTCAAGCTGCTCTCTAAATGTTTATCCATAGACTAGTTCTGCACTTGACCTTGGCTAGGGAAGTTTCTCTCTGAAGTTGTTAGCAGTCAATGCAGAGACTGTAAACAGTAATAGTGCTGAGAATAAGTGACCATTTGGGACAATGTAGTGAGATTTCATTTTTATTTTAATAAATAAAGTTTGCCTGAAGATCAGAACACAAAACAGCCATACTGGTCAGCCATACAGGCCAGGTAATGGTGGCACACACCCTTAATCCTAGCAGCCATGCTAGTTAGCCCCAGAGGCAGGGCGGTGGTGGTGCACGCCTTTAACCCCAGCACTAGAGAGGAATATAAGCCGGGATGAGACAGGAACTCACTCTCTTTCAGTTTGAAGATGTCAAAGAGGTTAAGAGATCTCTAGTGGCTTGACGGCTTTGCTTTTCTGATCTTTAGGTTGAACTGCAATTTTGTCTCTGGGTTTTTACTATTCGTGCTACAGGACAACTTTAACACCCTACCACTAGACTCAGGGAATGTTGTGGAGGGAGGAATAGAAAGAACACAAGAGCTGGAGGATGCAGAGGAACACCATAAAATTCTGTCTTCTGAACATGACATGGTTGTGGCACTCAGGAAATTGCAGCAACTGTGTTTACTTGCACAAAACCTACACAAGAGAGAGGAACATATTGGGAAGCCTGGGAGGAGTGGAAGGGAGGAGATGGGGTGGGTATTTAAGATATACTGTTTCAATGTATGAAAATTTTAAAAAAATACATATATTCTATCAAAAGTAAAAAATAGTGGTTGTAATAAGCATACTATGGCGAGAAATAGATTAGTGACATTTAATAGTTCCATATTCTGCACCATCCTGAAAGACAGGAGGAGGAGGTTTCTGGACAGGGTCAGGCTGCTGATGCTACAGTGATCACTTCACTGGTTCCCTTTCCTCCCAAGCATCTGGCTTCTCTGGTGATAAAATGAGGCCCACACATGTGTGTGGCTGAGAAGCAGGAAGACAGTCCTGCAGGTCAGGAACCCCACAGATAATGAACAATGGAACTGTTTTATGAAAGACCCATTTCCTTATATTTTGAGAATGGGATAAAAAGAAAATAAGTTTCCTTGGGCAAAGAAAGGGAAGAATCCTGAATTTTTACCCTGTAGAGAAGAGCAAGTAACCCCAGAGACAGACAAGGCATATGTACGCAGTTTACCCCTCTCGGGGGCAGGCGGTCTCTACAGTTCTCATCCAGTCTTCTAGAGCTTGAGACTTCGAAGTAAACAGTTTTTTTTTTTATTGTTCGTTTGTTTTGTTTTGTTTTATTACCTGGTCAATAATCTTTTGAATTTCAAATCTGTTCTTATAAAACAAAGTAAAAATTTTACAGGAACCTCTAACTGTGTGGAAATATTAAAATTTTACTTCCTGCCCCCCTGAAGCACGTCAGGCATATGGCACCATTAGCTATCAGAAACGTGCGAAGGGCCAGAAGGCATAGAAATCACATTGTTGAGAGCTGACGGATGTGGCTCTGTCGCTTATCCATGCTACCTCTTGACGAAGTTGAAAACTTCTGTAGACTTCTGACAGAATTCAAGATCATCGACAGTCACAGTATCACAGAGGTGAGGTACCACATTCATGATGCCGAATTTAACCACTTTACACAGACCATCTAGTTTAAGCCTCATACCAACATTAAAACAAGGATCTCGATATTTTGTTCTATTTTTCATGGGTCAGTGGTGTTTTATGAGTATGTATATATGTATATGCATAGGTAGGGAGGCTTGAAGCTGACTTTGGGAGTCTTATTTCATTAAGCTACACCTTATTTACGGGGGCAGGGTCTCTTGTGTGAACCCAGAGCTTGCCAACGTCATTAGTTTGGCTAGCCAGTTTGTCCCAGGGGTGTCCCTATGTCTATCTTCTGAGCACTTCAGTTTCAGGTGGGCCGCCATACTCGCCCAGCAATTGAGTTTATGTTATCAGGATTCCATTCCTTACAGTGGTTGTTTGTGCAGCAAAGGTTATCACCACAGAGCCATCACCCTAGCCCTGTATTTACATTTGACAGAATAGCAAAATCAACAGAACATGGTCATCTAGACAATATTAAAGCTAAGATTCCAATTTATGTTGTATGACATTGAAACTTATATTCTAAATAGGTTCGGTTAGAAACACAAAATCTGCAGCCCGAGGAGATGGTTCACTGTGTGAAGGGAGAAAGAGTTCAAATCCTCAGCTCTCACATAAATGCCGATCACTCAAGAGGCAGATGAAATTACTCGTGTGTGTGTGTGTGTGTGTTTTGTATGCATGTTTGCATGAGTGTGCACGTGCATGTGTACACAGAAGCTGGGGGTTGGTGTTGGGTGTTTTGATCATTTTCTACCTTGAGGTAGACCATCTTGCTGATCTCAGAGCTCTCTGGTAATGTTAGTCTAACTTGGCATTTTGTCCCAGGGATCCTGTGTCGGACTCTTTGAGTTTAGGAAATTGGAGACTCTGAAAGAAGCTGTTTGACCTCTCCCACAGGGGCCAGCCAGCACATAGCCTTTGACTTCATGCCCTTATTTCAGGAGCGACGTTGGCCAAGGCTCTGGAGGGCAGAGCTCGGAGTCAGCAACCTTGACTTTGTTTTCTCGTTCTACCACTTAATAATAGCATGGCCCAAAGCCAGGTGGGTGGCTCTCCTCTCTGAACTTCTGATTATTCCTCTGCGAGGTGAGATGAGATGCTCTTGCTGTCTGACTCACAGGGATCTTTGCAAGGATCAAATGGGATGATGTATGTGCCGGCACTTTGTATGCTGCAAGGCCTTCTAGAAGAGCAAGGTATTATTATTTGCTCATTAGCAGACTTGTATTTTGCCAGACACCCAGTTGAGAGCAATAAAAATTGAGTAAGACATGATGGCTCACGTTTCTTTTAAATATCCTTCATTCTGAATCATAAATCTTGTCGACAAGGTTAGGACCTACCAAGTAGATTTTTCTTTCCCTTTGCTCTCTTTTCCTTACCTCTCTTCCATTTTTCTTTTTCTCTCCCTACCCTCCTCTCTCTAATAAGGTCTCACTTGGAGCCCAAGCTGGATGGGAACTTGAGGCGATCCTCCTACCTCAGCCTCCATAGGCTTTATGTCTGGCTTCTGAGTTTTCATTAATGCCATCCTTCATTTATCCAGGACAGCACAGCCCTAAGCAAAGCATTGGTGTAATTCATCCAAATTGGTATGTTCAAGTCATAACTCATTTCACTCTAGTCATTCAAACTTAGGAAGAAACTCTCCTGGGCATTTCTGAGATCTTTTTGCTGCTGCTGTTGGTGGTGGCATTTGTTGATTTTTTTACTGATATAGTATCTCACCGTAGAGACCAGACTGCCTTCAAACTCATGGTCCTCATCCCTCAGCCCTCCAAGTGCTAGGACTAAGGGTTAGGCACTGGTCCTGGCTTCTGGCTTTATTACTAAGAGCAATCAAATATGAACAACATTGCACATATTCCTCATTATAATCCTTCCATGAATGAGTACATGAGAGTCGTAGTCAGAACCCACAAGCACCATGCTACCATAAGGCAACAGGAGTATGGAAGGCAACATGCTGAGGATACTGGGACAGAACATTAGGAGTCTGGGTTCCTGGTGGCCATGCTGAGCACCTGGATCAGCTTTCACAGTTGCTGTCTCCAGACTTCTTGTTGCTTTGTGCAGCTCCTCAACCTTTGTACTTTAGCTGTTCCGATTCCTCCATGTTATGAGAAGCACACACCTCTGTCATAATTATTGTTCACCATCTCTGGAAAGAAATACAAGCTGTCAGCTTGAAGGGGCTGCACAGCAGGTAGAAGAACTTGGTGTGCATGCTTGATAACCTGAGTTCAGTCCCTGGGGCCCACAGTGGAAAGACGGAACCAGCTCTTGAAAGCTGTGCTCTGATTCCATGCATACACTGTGGGGCACATGTGCACACACACACATTCACGTACACATATGTGCACACATAATGATGCTTTAAATAATAAAGCTCAAAATAGTGGTATTCAAAGATTATCATGATTTCATTATTGAAGAAGGGAATATATGGCATCTGGATTGATACAGTCCCAAAATTTTAGGAAGAGAGCCATATCCAAAGAACATATTTTATTATGTTTACCACTTGTAACTCTTGCTTTTTGGTTCATTTTTGTGGATTTTCTTGTGTTTCGTGATGTGTGTGTGTATGTGTGGGCAGTGCACATGGAGGTCAGAGGACAGCCTTGGTTATCATTTCTCTGGCCCTGTCTGACATTTTGGAAACTACTTGAGAGACATGGTCTTTCAGAGTCCTGAAACTCACCATTTAGGTTAGGTTGGCCCATGAGCCCTAGAAATCTGACAAGGTCTTCGCAAAGGTTCTGTGAAGTAACAAGGGCCCCTGCTTGATAGGTAAGCATCCTATCAAATGAGCTACCTCCCCAGCCCATTTTTACGTTTCTTGAGAGAGGGTTTCATGTAGCCCAGATTGATCTAGAATTTGCTATGTACCTGAAGGTGGTTTCGCTCTGCTGATTTCCCTGCCTCCACCTCCCAACTGTGGCAAGTATAGGCATGGGCCATCATGCCAGACTCATTTCTGCCTGTAATGTCTTCATGCTACAGGCTCAGCACTGTTGAAACAAGTTCTTTCTGGATAACCACTTAATTCTTGAGGCCTCATATAGATGTCTACTAGGTAGTATCTTCCCAATCACTTTGAAAAAAATTATTTTATTTTATTATTTTATGTGTCTGTCTGTCTGTCTGAAGATGTACTTCTGTGCACCACTGGCTTATAGAGCCCATGGAGGCCAGAAGATGATGTTGGATCTCTTGGAATTGGAGTAACTCCATGTGGGTGCTGGGAATCAATCCCAGGACCTCTGGTAGAGCAGCCAGTGCTCTTAACTACAGGGCCATCTCTCCAGCCTTTAATAACGCTGACTTCAAACAACAGTCCAGAACTATTGGAGTGAATCAGGACTTTCGATGAGGACAATCAAAGCTTTGCTGAAAGGTACCCTCAAGTACAGACTCTCAGACAGGGTCCATCCTATGAGGACAGGGTCCATTCCTCCACACGAGTGAGTGTTTTGGGGGGTTTGCCTGACTGAGGCTGAATAAATGGCAGCAGCAGTTTGCAGATCGTCTGGGTCAAAAGGTAACCAGTCTAGGAGTCTTACCTATGCTGGTTGTGAATATTCTATTTAAAAGAACTGTGCCTCTATTAACTCATTTGTCCATTCCTTTACACAAGTACCTCATATCCAAGCCGCAGAACCCAAACCAGATTTCCGTAATTGCAAAGGGATTCTAACCAAACACAAGTAGGGTTTCTCTGGAGGGAGGTGGTGGGTGGGGGCCTGCTTTATTTTGTAAACATTTTATTTTGGTCTAAGAGGTCTTATTAATAGTGATGCTTGGTTTAAAAGCAAACATTCAGAGCAATGAGAGTGCTGCTCTCAGTGCAAGGGGAAGCCCCAGGACAGCCACCCTACTTTTAATGACTTGTTTACCTCTGTTAGGAAACCACAGTCTGAAGGTTGTAACTCATATGTCATATGTCTCCCCACCACATATTGAATTAAAAATGATCATGCTAGTATTTATGATACTGTTTTTTTAAATGCTGAGATATGTGGATAATAGGAGCCAGTTTTCATTTCTTGACAATATCTTGAAGAAAATAAGCCTCCAGTGTCAATTATAATTTTATTTGAAGTGATAGGCTTACGTTTCATCGATTTATTAGGTTGGTTTTTTGATTGGGGCTGAGATTTGACCATTTGATTATGAGAACAATTTTTTACTAATTTGGTCACAAGAAAACAGTGTCTCTTTTCATAATCTCATTTTAGCCAAGCCTCCCACAAGGCAAAAAACACATTTATAATTCTTAGGAACCAGAGTCCTTTGAATCCCTAGGTAAAGGACTAGAGAATACAGTATCAAAGAGAATTGATTTAGGCTGGCCAGCTGCCATAAACTACATTTGTCTTCAAGCATTTCAACCTAGTACATTAAAAATGTGAAAATCAGAGGCAGAGGCAGGGGGATCTCTGTGAGTTTGAGGCCAGCCTGGTTTACAAGAGCTAGTTCCAGGACAGGCTCCAAAGCTACAGAGAAACCCTGACTCGAAAAAACCAAAAAAAAAAAAAAAAAAAAGTGAAAATCTGGGCAAACAAGATGGCTCAGAGGGTAAATGGTGTAGGAGGTCCTTCTTTCTATATGTTGCTTTCATTGGTTGAATAAAGAAACTGTCTTGGCCTTTTGATAGGGCAGGACTTAGATAGGCTGGGAAAAGAGAATGGAATGCTGGGAAGAAGGTAGTGTGGCAGATGCCATGTTTCTCCTGCCTGAGACGGATGCTGGTTAGGAATCTTTCCCGGTAAGCCACGACCTCATGGTGACATACAGATTATTAGAAATGGGTTAAATGAATATGTAAGAGTTATCCAAGAAGAGGTTAGAACTAATGGGCCAGGCAGACGGGAGCTGGGTGGGATGGAACATAGGGGCCCGCGCTCCTTCTTACTACAGGTAAAGGCACTTACCATCCAAACCCATAACCTGAATTTGATACCTGTAACCTACAGTGGAAAGAAAGAACCAACTCCAAAAAGTTGCTTTCTGATATCCACAGGAATACTGTGGCACAACTGTGCCCCTGCGCATGTATACATACACAGACAGATACACACATGTGTGTGAACACATGTGTTCACATGTGAGTGTAAAAGCAAAATAAAATAATTTGAATTAAGAATGTGTGTTGAGACCCTTTAAATTGAGAAGAAAGATCAGAAATGGCCTAAACTCCCTCTTCCTTTTTTAAAGGAATTTTAAGCTTTTGCTTAAAATTTGAACTTCCCTCTCTCTCTCTCTCTCTCTCTCTCTCTCTCGCTCTCTCTCTCTCTCTCTCTCGCTCTCTCTCTCTCTCTCTCTGTAAGTTTTTAGTAATACATATTCATGATATTTATTATTGGAGAGGCACAAAAAGGAAAAGATCAAACTGTGGGGGAGAGAGGAAGAGGTCTGTGAGTTCTTGCTGTTAGGTAATTCTTTTATGATGTGTAATTCTTTCAAATTCAAAAGGGTGCAGCAACAGTCAAATCCAGCACTGCCAGCCATGGGAAGACAAGACAAGTTCATGAGCTGTTTCACACTGTAATAGTTAGAATATCAGGACAGTGGTTCAGACTTGACTTACCCTTAATGAGGAGAATTTAAAATCAATACCTTTATGCAGCCCTTGGTTCCCTGGGATTCAGTACTGGTACATTCATAAAAGACAAGCAGCATCATGTGTATGTCTAAGCTGTGTATGTATATGTGTGTGAGTGTGAATGTATAGGAAGTGTGCATATGTGTGTAAGCAATATGTATCTATGTGACACATATGTGTATGCATGTGTATAAGCAGTGTACATCTATGTTGTGTGTGTAAATGTGAGCACCAGAGGCCCAGAGGTGGCCAGAACTGAACAATTCTAATACCAAATTTTAGCATCCTTATGGCTCTAATTGTTTTGTTCTTTTTTTATTTTTTGAGCAACCCACAGTTGAATCACTTTAAATTTAACTTAGATCAGAATTACAGAATGCAGTAGGAAGAGCCCTCAGCCTATGGATCATGAAATTCGGGTCTATGGAATTAGCCATATGTTTTGGTCTGAGGGAGTCATGAGCAGAGGATGACTCCAGTTTTCCAGATTCGGGGCTGGGGGAGTGAGAAGGGTAACAGCAGGACAGGTACTACACACTTAGCGTTCAGTTTCTCTGGCATTTCCCTGGAAGGAGACCCCAGTCTAGACGGGGTTGTGCTGGAAATGCAAGTTCGGACCTGAGTCCTTGATGCTCCCTTCTCCAGACTGTTCCCCGTGAAGCCTGCCAGGTTCGGGCCTCACGACTGACAATGTGGGACACGGAAAACCTCACACAATTTTCCTCAGTATTCAAATCAATTGGCTTTGGTGCACATGGTTGTGGAGGAGTCCCAACTCCTTCCAGCAATGGCCGCAGCTCTGACTTTGCACCAGGCCTTCCCGGGGCACTGCCCCAGTGGGAGTGGGTGGCTTGCTAGCAAGGTGGGAATGAGCACTGTGACTGGGCATTCCGGGCTTGGGATGCAGTGTTTTCTGTGTTGTGTTGCAAACTATGACAGCTGTAACTTTTTTATCTTGTTATGGGACCCTGTCTTGGCTCTTTGGCTGGAAGTCATTGGGACTTCCCAACTGAAGGCTTCTTCAGTTCTAAGTACACGACACATGCAACAGAAACAAACAAACCAGGGGCCTGTGCCTTGGCTTGATCCTTAGTTCTAAGCTGCTTAGCTGGGCTGTTCCTTTGGCCTTCAGAGGGTTTTTTTCTTTGCTTGTTTGTTTTTTATTTATATATAGTATTGAAGGTTTTAGTTATAATTAGACTAAAATATAGAAAGAGTATGTATTAAATCATCTATAGGGGAAGGGGCCTTGTTGTGGATTTTGAAAATAATAATAATAAAAAATGATAATTCTGAAATGGAATTTCACATGGTATCCTAGACTGGCCTTAACCTCCTAGTGACTGTCCTGCCTCAGACCCCTTAGTGAAGAGATCAGGTGTTCACCACCATACTCTGTTTAAAACTTACGCTGTCTATTTACCACAATATTAAAATGAAATGTAGGAGATGGGAGAGATGGCTCAGTGGTTAAGAGCACAGGTTGGTCTTCCAGAAGTCCCTGGTTCAACCATATTGTGGCTCACAACCACCTGTACTTCCGGGGAAACCAGTGCCTTCGCTGGCCTCCTTAGGCACTGCATACACTGACATACATGCAGGCAAAATACCTATCAATATGAAAATAAGTCCTTAATAAAACAAAATGGAAAGACTGAGGGCAACCTATAACTACCTCTGTCTCACTTTTCACAATTCCAGTTTCTTACCAGACAGAGAGAACACCTCGTTCCTAGCTATTTTGGAGTTTATTATCATTCCATAAAGAACCATTTTTTTCTATTACTTTACAAGACATAATCATTTTTCTATTACTTTACGAGACATAATCATTAATAGGCTTTGTCCGATGTACATAACACACATCTGATCCCATATGGGTCTGCCAGGTCCTCTAGCACAAGCGAATGAGGAAATTGATCAATTATTGATTGGAAGCGTGTTGCATGCCTCAGAATTTTGTAAAAAACATCATGTCAATAGCAAAGGTTTAAAGAAAGAGTTTTCTATTACACGGCAACAAGCTAAAGAGATTATAAAGAGATGCCCTAGTTGCTCTTTTTATAATCAAACACCATTGCCTGCAGGAAGTAACCCAAAGGAATGAAATCTGGCAGATGGATGTGTTCCACTTTGCAGAATTTGGAAAATTAAAATATGTACATCACACCATTGACACTTATTCAGGCTTTCAGTGGGCAACTGCTTTAAGCTCAGAAAAAGCTGATTCAGTAATCACACTTTTATTAGAAGTTATGGCCATTGTGGGTATTCCTGCACAAATAAAGACAGATAATGGTCTAGCTTATGTCTCTAGGAAAATGAAACTTTTTTTGCTTATTATAGTATTAAGCATGTTACAGGTATACCTCACAATCCTACAGGTCAAGCAGTTATAGAAAGATCAAATCGAACTATAAAGGATATGTTAAACAACCAAAAAGGGGTGGAAAATGCCCCCAGAAATAGATTACATAATGCCTTATTAACCTTGAATTTTCTTAATGCCAATGAGAAAGAGACAACAGCAGCAGAAAGACATAGGATAATGGAAAAATATGCTGAAGTAAATCAATCAGTTTATTTCAAGGATGTGCTGACCTCTCAATGGAAGCCAGGAGATGTGTTACATTGGAAAGGGGTTTTGCTCTTGTTTCTCCAGGAGAAGAAAAATTGTGGATACCATCAAAATTAATAAAGGTTCGGTTTGAAGAGGAGAAACCTCTTGGAAAGGAAACATGACAGGTCATCCACAATGATGATAATCATACAGGTGGTAAGAAAAATATATAGGTTAGGGGCAGGGTTCTGTTCTTGTCTTTGCAGGAAACCACTTATCTTCAAAAAATTCAAGGGTCCCTGGATGTTTGAATACTGACAGATGGAAAAATAACTACCCAATAGGGATCATCAAGAAAACCGAATAGGTTCTGTAAGTATAAAAATGAAAGATATGTTTATGTTTCTAAATTTATAGAGCTGGTTTTGGAGTTGACACTGGCTCAGTCCCTCTCTAATTCCAAGTCTATTGTTAAGAGAAAAACCCAGAGTTTCTGGAGTTTCTGTCTTATGTCAAGAGCCATGATATGGGACAGAAAGGAAAATGAATTTAGAAAACATCTTTGCTTTTCTTCATATCTATTTTTGTCTTTATCATGCCTTTCATTGAATATATACAACTGTAAATAATGTTTAAGTTTTCCACAATGAACAATGAATTTTTCCTGCAGTTATCTTTGAAGTTTCCAGGAAGAAGATGGAGCCCCATAACAACTCTACCTGGTTGATATGATATGATATCATGATACTGAAAGCGCTACTACAAGACCTGTTTCAAGTACCAGCTGCACAAGACGGTTCCAACTTGGTTAGCTGAAATGGTGCACATCTTTTACAGCATTCTAGCCAGACCTCCACAAAATACTCAGAGACTATTTGCAATTTTACCAGACGTTGATCTTGAAACTTAAACATCATTTTACTTTGACAGGATCCCCTAGAAAGAATGTCGCCCCCATGACAGCTGGAAGTAATTCTAGAGGACGACATCCCCTCTCTCAGCACAGTTTGTCCTTAGACTTAGGGACATCATTTAGGGGTTGATTATAGTTGGTATACGGTTGAAGGTTGGGGGAGGAATTTTATAAGCTCAGGGATCATTTTGAAAAAAAAAAAGGGAAAATTGGACTGTTGGGATAATAGATTGGTATTTGTGGTTATTGTTTATAGACAATTACATTGGATACAAAGTTAAATTATATTGAATATTGTATGCATGCATGCTTCTACTTCTGTTTAAAACATTTTTATGTGTTGATATACATATTTACCATATTGCAGTGTACATTTCTACCTCTGATTAAGATACTTATATATTGTTTATGTATTGATATATATATGTTTACCATATTGCAGTGTATTCTTGTACTGTTTACATTTGGAGGTCATTGTCCTCATTTGTTGCACAGTTGTTTATTGTCTTAGTCTTTAAGTTAGATAGGTATTAAGAATTATAGATTAGACTGGAGAGAGAAGGCTCAGCAGTTAAGAACACTGGCTGCTCTTCCAGAGGTCCTGAGTTCAATTCCCAGCAACCCCATGGTGGCTTACAAACATCCATAATGCGCCCTCTTCTGGAGAGACATATGTCTGAATTTATGGAGTGCAATTTGGATGAGCTGGTTAAACATGGTCTGCGTGCCTTAAGAGAAACACTCCCTGCAGAACAGGACCTGACCACAAAGAATGTTTCCATTGGAATTGTTGGTAAAGACTTGGAGTTTACAATCTATGATGATGATGATGTGTCTCCTTTCCTGGATGGTCTTGAAGAAAGACCACAGAGAAAAGCACAGCCGTCACAGGCTGCTGATGAACCTGCAGAAAAAGCGGATGAACCAATGGAGCACTAAGTGATAAAGGATACAGGGATATGAGGACGGAGGGACATATGCTGGTGCAGTAGTCTGCGCTCAGAACCAACATCTGCAGAGCATGGGGTGGGAGGTTTTAGGAATCAGTCCAGATGTGAGTTTTCTCCGAGCAGCTTCACAGAAACCATATAATGGGTGCATTTTCTTTGAAAGGGTCTACATAATCATTTTCTAGAAAGTATAGGTATCTATCCCAATGTTTTTATATGAAGAAAATAGTGTCTTTGCAGTTTTAAAGACAACTGTGAAATAAAATTGTTTCACCTCCTGTTGTTAAAAAAAAAAAAAAAGAAAATGGCATTTAATCTAACTTAAGAGTTCTGTGGTAGCGAGACACATCGCTCTTGGCAACACTGATCTATTCCTGAGAGATTGTTGAGCACCAAAGACATTCCATTTGGAGCTTGTCTTCTTCTTGGCACTACCGGCCTCTGGGCAAGGAACTGCCCATACCTCAACTACTGACAAAATACATAGTATCCGAAAATGGATAAGCAGAACTGTCAAATCTTGCCAAGACAGGGTAAGATGGTTTTGGAAAATTTCTTGCCTTTAAAAATAATCTGTCAGTTATTCTAGGCCGTAGCCAAAGTTGGTTGCTTCAACGCTGTAAACATGACTTTGGGTGATTGCCCAGGTAGCCAGTTGTCTCTGTCATTTGTTGCATGTTTCGGAAGTTGTTTGATTGCACTTCCTAATTACTAAGGTAACATTATTTCCCTTCTCGGATCTTCGATGGGGTTGAAGACTAGATAAATGTCTCATGACTTGGCCAAGTTATTTATTATACAAGACTCAAGCTAGTTTGAATAGAATATTTGTTCTTATTGTATATAATTTTGTAGTAGGTTTAGAACTCTCTTACTTAAACAAAAGGGGGAGGTGCTGCGGGAGCTCCTTCTGCTCCTTCAGCCAATAGCCATTGAGATACCAGCCCACTGGGGTGTGGTCTCTTTATCTTTAAAAAGCAGCGCAGCCCTCTGCTCGCTCTCTCTTGCTTTGGACTCCTTTCCTGGTAGAGGGCTGTTGTCTAGGACGGTGTTTTGTAAGTTTTTTCCCCTCAAATAAATAACCCTTTTAATAACAATTCCAAACTGGTGTGGGATTGATTTGCACATTAGTGATATATTTAAAGTAGGCATACACACACACACACACATGCACACACACACAAACACACACAAAGTCTACTATGTATTTTAATTTTAAAGAAAAATCAACAGAATATCCTTCTAGCTTACTATCTTGCTCAATCAAGGCTAAATTACATCAGATAATTAAGTGTAGCATTCCATAGAGAAATGCTTTCATAGCTCTGTGCCTTTATTTGGAATAACCTTTATTTACATGAAGGAGGAAAGTCATATCACAGACCATGTGCCATATACTTAGTAGGTGGAAACTGGCATTTTCACTTTGATTGGAATGGTTTGAGACTTCTGCTGGAAAGGTTGCCTAAGGATGGAGGATGACTCAGCGTTGGAACTGCAGCACAAGAATCTCTTTCTAGCCCAGTGATCACTTAGTTACAACAAGGTGTGTGCTTTTCACACACTACTGACATCAGTCAGAAACATGGCTAAGTAAAATTGGAGCAAAAGTTTGATGTAAGGAAAAAACATCATATAATAAATGCCAACTTCTCTTCCTTTTCAAATTTTATAATATCACCTGGCTTAGTTACTTTTTCATTGCTGTGGTAAGATACCATGACCAACGAAACTTATAGAAGAATTTTTTGGGGAGGCTTACCGTTTCAGAGGGAATGTCCATGACCATCATGGTGGGGAATGTGGCAGGCATTAGTAGATGAGAGTTTATATCTTGATCCATGAGCACAAGGGAAAGAATTAAAATAAGATGGGAATATGGGGACTTTTGAAACCTCAAAGGCATACCTCCCCCCTCATGAAGTCACACCTCCTAGTTCTTTCCAAATAGTTCCACCAACTAGGGACCAAATATTCAAATGTATGAGCATATGGGGGTGTTTTTCCAAACCCCACCACCATTCATTTCTTAGTAGTTTTATAGATTTCAATAAGAAACACATCTATTCTTGATTGTCAGTTACCCTGGTAGAGATTTAAAAACTGCGTGCGGCACCCATTCTATAAAGGATCAAGGATGCTTATCAGATGATAAACAGTAAAACTATCACTTGTCATATAGATTCCTGCAGTAATGTGTTATCATTGGGATAGATGGTAGTGTTTCATATTTTATTAATCTGTAGGTTCACTAGTACTTTAATGAAAAAATTCATCTTAATCTTACACCTGCCAGAATGACTAAGATCAAAAACACAAATGACAGCTTACGCTGCAGAGGATGTGGAATGAGGGGAACAATTCTCCATTGCTGGTGGGATTGCAAACTTGTCCAGCTAGCTACTTTGGATATCATTAAATAGAGGAGTATTAGTCAGCTGTTAAAAAACAATGACATCAGGAAATTTGAAAGCAAATGGATGGACCTAGAACAAAAATCATCCTGAGTGAGGTAACTCAGACCAGAAAGACAAACATGGTATGTACTCACTCAAAAGTGGATATTAGCTGAAAAGTAAAAGATAACCATGCTGCAATCCATAGACCAGGGAGGTTAGGTAACAAGGAGGGCCCCAGGTGGGGTGAGGGCAAAACACATGAATCTGCTTGGGAAGGGGAAATAGAAGGGTTCTCCTGGGTGGACTGGGAGCAGGTGGGGAGGGAAACATGAGGAATCAGGTTTGGGGGGTGGATGAGGGAGAAAGAGATGGATGGGAGGAGGAGATAGAACCTGGTGCAAGGGAAGCTCCCATGAATCTCCAAGGCTGCCCCAGATAAGACTGTGGGTATATAGTCTGAGCTGATCATCTCCTGGGATCAGATTGGTGGCCGCCCCAACTGCCATTAAGGAGCTCTCATCCAGCGGTTGCTGGAAACAAATGCAGAGACCCACAGCCAAATACTAGGCTGAACTTGGGGAATCCTGCTGAAGAGAGGGAGGAAGGATTGTATGAGTCAGAGGGGTCAAGAACATCACAGGAAAATATACTTAAACAACTGATCTGGACTCATGAGAACACACAGAGTCTAAACCAGGGAGTCTTCATGGGACCAATGTAGGCCCTCTACATATATGGGGCAGTTGTGTAGCTTGGTTTACTTGTATGACGCCTAATAATAGGAGCAGGGGCTGTCCCTAATGCTTTGGCTGGCTCTTGGGAATCTATTCCTCATACTGGATTGCCTTGCCAAACCTTGGTACAAGGGCAGGTGCTTACTTTTATCTCAACTTGATGTGCCATGCTTTGTCGATGCCCATGGAAGTCCTGCCCCTTTCTGTACAGAAACAGAGGAGGAATGGATTTGTGGGTGGTAGAGGGGAGGACAGGTAGGGGATGGGAGGAGAGGAGGGAGGGGAAACTGCAGTCAGGATGTTAAAATGAATAAATTAAATAAAAATGACTTATAAAGATTATGATGTTCTCGAATTTTCTCAGTCCATTGACTTATACTAGTGAATGATTTTCAAACTAGTCTCTTCTTCCAACTTGCCTTCATTTTAAGTCTGTAAATGTAAACCAGAAAATCGAATATCATTGCTTTTAGATTTTGTCTTTGTCTTTGGTATATCAAAAATTAATATTATTTCTCTGTTGAGTCTCTATTAATTGCCCACTATTATGGTAAAACACTTGGGTGTTATCAAATGTGCAAGTATCTAGTGACCATTTGGACATTTAAAATTGTTAAATTATTTTATATACACAAAGAAAGTAAGCTTTATGATTGTTAAAGAAGTGACCTGTGTGGGCTCTGCAGTAAAAGAGGTTGAAGTCTCTCTGCAGGGGCAGATCTTGGGATTCATGATGTGGAAGACAATGGCCTTTAAATGGAAAGATGACTAAATCAGGGCTCTATTGCCACGATTCTCACTTCTGTTGCCTCTATCTCCCCCTCACCTGTCATCCTTGTGATTTGAACTAATTGGAAATTGAAAAGTGAGAATAATTGGAAGAGTGTCGGCATAAATGCCAGCTCACACTGTAGCTCCTGGTGCTCAGGTGTAGTTTGAATCGAAATGTTCCTTGTTGACTCAGATATATGAATGCTTAGTCCCCAGTTGGTGGCACTGTTTGGTGATCATATTACTCAGGGATCTTTAAAATAATAATAATAATAATAATCATCATCATCATCATCATCATCATCATCCTAGAAGATCCCTGGAGAGCTGCTCATCATCGGTCTAGAATAAATCCCATGGAAATAGGGTCTAATACAGGTGAAAGAATGCCTCAGCAGCAGGAGAGATGAGCTTGCTGTAGAGAGTAGGGGCAAGCAGGTAAAACACAAAGCTTCCTTCTTCCAGGTCCTTTCATGTAGGCTGCCACCAGAAGGTATGGCCCCAGATTTAGCGTGAGTCTTCCGACCTCAAATAATCTGATTAAGAAAACACTCGCCATGTGCCCAGGAGCTTGAAGTGGATCCCAGATGTTGCCAAGTGTCAACCAAGATTAGCCAGCCATGATAGGGAGGTTTAGGGAGTGTGTTCTTAATGAAGGGAATACACGACTGGAGCAGCTTTGGAATGTGTATTGTCTTTTTCTCTCTCTTTGCCTCATGCTTGCTGTTTAGTATTTAAGCACTTAGCTCCTGCTCCGGCTACCTTGCCTGCCACATGCTGCTATACCTCCCATCAGGGTGGATTCATTCCTCTCGAAATGTAAGTTCAAATAAACTCCTTCTTCTATACCTTGTCTTAGTCTTGATGGTTTTACCTCAGCAATAGAAAAGTCAATATATGCAAACTACCATAGGAGAGTTTGCATTCTGAGAATAAACAGGTAACTTTAGGCCCAAATGTACAAATAATGTTTTGTACCAGTTCAATACAAGGTCCCATCTGTGCTTTTGTATGCCCACAGGGCATGGACTGGATGGAGATTTCTGACTTAAAATTTATTCCAAACATCACTGCCTAGGACTTTAAGGTAAATTTGTTCTGTCCTAGGAAGGAGACATGTCAAGTGCCTATAGCATCAGCTGCTCACCACATGGAGGGCTGTTCCTAAATTTGCTTTGATCGCTCTGTGTGGCCTACATTTAACATTTGCTACATACCCAAGTGCCCAGTGCTGGGCTAGTTATCTGGTTAAAATGTCCATCATAAAGACCTTCTCCTTGTGTGACTTAATATTGACAAATGACCGAGGTTTAAATGGCTTTTTACATTTGATTTAATCTATTAAAGTAAAGCCCCGAGCTACCACAGGGGTTGGCACAATTTTATAGTCATACTTAGTATGAAATTACTATATAGCCTCCTGAGATTACAGTTCAACTAAAGTGCTTTTATTTGCCTTCTATATCTGATACATATTTATACATAGGTCTTCCGAGTCAGATTTCATTTTGGAAAAAAAGGGAAAGGTTACTGCTAAATAAAGGCTGAGAGACGGTCTCAGGAACTTTCTGTTTCAGTCTTATTAAATATTCATATAAACATCGGATTAAGGCGCCACTCAAATTTATGATAATATAAAGTATGGCCTTTGATTGGATTACTGTCAATTAAAAAATCAAAACATTTTAACAAATGTATATTTTTTTACTGTGTTTAGAATGACTCAATTATAAGCAACTGGAAGAAAAGAATCATAGCTATCACCATTGTGAGAATTCATGGAGTCTGTGCCAGCCTGGGTGGAAACTATAAGAAAATATATACGGACTGCCAGGTATTGCTCTAAATCACCGCGGGACATTTACATCATTGTATCTTCATAACCGCATTCTAAGGTATGTACTATTTTACACATGTGGTAATCCTGAAAATCAGAAATACCAGAAATTTAACACACTTCAATTCATTCAGCAAGGAGGTGGCTGAAGGGATACAAAGCAGTGTATCTGACTCCCCGGATTGTTAGCAATTACTCTCTTCATTTTAAAATGAACAGCTATAAAATATTACTGTTTCTGTATCAGATAATGCAGATGCTAACTGTCAAAGCAGGAACTTCAAACAAGATATCTAACCTATAACCTGGTGGCTAAGAACAACCACAATGACTAGAAATAGTCAAAATTTGATAAAAAAAAAAAGGTTAGTTGGTTTTGACAATTATGTAAATGAATACTTAAGAAGGTTAGACACATGTCAGACAGGGTTGAGGAATCTGAGAAAATTACCAGATAACACCTGATAGCCAAATGCATGTCTAAGAAAGATCATAGAAACTGAAGAGACATTTGGTGCCTTTTATCCAATATGTCATAAAATGTTTAATATTTTAGTGATATTATAAAAGATCTTTTAAAATGTCAACCCCTTGTTTTTTCATTGCTAGCAGTCGTAAATACAGATAATTGATAATAGCTTATGTTCTTTCATAGTTTTAAGTGGTTGGAACCCTACCCTTCAGTGTGATGCTATTGGTGGGTCTTTGGGAGATGGAACCCTCATGAATATTCTTACACCTTCTCATAAGAGATCGAAAGAGTCTGTTGGACTCTTAGTTTGTTGAGTTACAATGAGAATATATAGATCACATATGAGGAAGATGTGAATTTTGACAATTTTTATTATTTTTTTAAGGAATTCTTAAATCTAGTTCGTCAAATATATGTGCATAAAGTTGTTTGTAGTTGTATTACATTGCCTGCCATTATATATTATGATAACTGTCAAAAGTGACTTGAACTCATGTTCATTATCTCTGCTTCTGAGGACCAGGAGTCAGCTGAGGGTCTGCATTAGGGAGGAACAGAATTGACGGCATAGATACATAATGAAAGGGCCTTTATTAGATTAGGCTGCATGATATAGGTTGTAGAGTACAGAAATGGCAGGTCCTCACCCTGGAGATGCTGAGAACCTAGTAGCTTCACAGACCATGGAGCTGAGTGCTGGAGAAGTTTTTCTGTGGTGCAGAAGGCCTGGAGGAATCTCGGAGAGCTGGAGAGGCTGGGTTCCAAGATCAGCAGAGAATGGCAGCTGCAGCAGCAACAAAGTAGATTCATTCATCAGCAAGGAGTAAAGGTGAACAGGCAAGAAATAGCACCGTTTTTCTCCAAGATCTCTTTATATCCAGGCTGGGGACTCTGAGGGAACATCTCCTCCCTTCAGAAATATCCCTCAGACCTGCTCTGTTTCTTAATTGATTCCAGATCCAATCCTATTCACCACCAAGAGTAGCTAGCTATTAGTGTGTCAGAATTCTGCAGTGAAAGGCTCAGCTAAGCTTGCACTCTCATCAGGGCCCAGACCAGAAAGAATATTCTTCTAAGAGCTACTTCTGTGGTAAGACTAAGTCCCTTGAGTTGTAGAACTTACGTAAGCTTGCTTCTTTAGGGGGGCTGCAGTGGAGAGCATGAGACTCTAACAGAAGTTACATAACTCTCATGGAATTCCACAGCCTTGAACACGGGCAACCTGTAACCACAAGGTGTGACCCCAGGTGTCTTCTGCGAACGTGCACCTGCTCGTCTGAACCTTGCCTTAAAAAGACACAAGAGAAAGCAGACTTGTGACACTACAAATCCATGTGCAGCAGCTTCCTGTAAAGTCACAGAAGTTGCTGGAACTTCTCAATGTCCTTTCTCATTAAACTTTCGCTTCCACATTTACTTTGTGACTTTCGCAGTATATTCTCATTTTCTATTATTTTCAGAAAACTGCAGTGAATGGAGGAGAGTCCTAGAGGATGCCCACCTCTCCCTCAGTAGTGATGCTGCTTCTGGGATCCTTGCTGGTCACCTTAGTCCTTCCAGGTCTACATGGCTTCCATTAAATTTCCTACAGGTAAAGACTGCTGTATGGCATCTGTTTATTTATAGCAAACTTGACCAATAAAATCCTAGCTCTACCTTGTGTTTGAAGTTTCACTATCACTGACTGCAGTTGAATACTTTTTTTTTTGAGGTAAATATTGTGGAATATTAGTGAAAGATGTGTTACATTCGTTTATGCTGTGGAATTTGTTTAATGACGGAAAGATGTGTTGCATTCTTTTATGTTGCATTTTTTTTAACTCTGTAAAGGTGTGTTACTTTACCTGTCTAAAAAACCTGATTGGTCTAATAAAGAGCTTAAAGGTCAAAAGCTAGGCAGGATAGAGATAGGTGGGCTGGAAGGCAGAGAGAATAAATAGAAGAAAGAAAAGGGAGGAATGAGAAAAGGAGAAAGAGAAGAGGATGCCGGGGGCCAGTCACCCATCAACACAACCAGCCATGAGTAAAAAGGAAAGAAAGGTATACAGAATAGAGAAAGGTAAAATCCCAGAGGCAAAAGATAGATGGGATAATTTAAGTTACGAAAATCTGGCTAGAAATAAGCCATGCTAAGGCTGGGCATTCATAAGTAAGACTATGTCTCTCTATATTTTTTTGGGATCTGGGTAGTGGCCCCCAAAGAGCAAAGAGTAAAAAAATAACCAATTGCAGGTAAGGTCTTGCTATGGCCTTGAACTTACAATTCTGCCTCAACTCAGTGATTCTGAGATTGAAGGTATCTTGGCATATGTTTCTACAGATTCTTAGAACTTAGAGCAAAGATAAAAGACTTGTTCTTTGACTGCCCACAGCTGATACTCCAGATCACGATATTTATACTTTCTGAACCTCCCCACCCAGGTCCAGGTAACAGATAGCGAGACTGACTTTTGCTACTACAAGTTACGTTCCTCCAAAGAAATATGCTTTTATATGTCCTACTCAAAAATGGTCTGTCCCTCTTAATAGCTGGAGAACATAAGCAGTCATTCATCCCTGTGCATGATCAACACATTTATTACTTATGACAGGTTGGTATAAACATCCAATTATAGTTACCTATTTATACATCACTATGTATTTTAATGATGGGTTTTAAAAAATAGCTGTTAAGACTAAATTTGTGCCTTGATTTACAATGTTGGTTTTGGAGTGTTACAATTTAATCCTTTCTCCATAAGGAATGGCCTAGACGATGATGATACATTCCCTGAAAGGCTACTTGGTTTATCTCTGCACTCCGCCTTATAAGACTTTGAAAATTCCATCTAGGAAACAGTGTTGAGTATGTTCAAGTCGGGTACCTGGCTGCATCTCATCTTGTTTTAGACTAGAAGAGTGTCTTCGACCTACACTGCCATCTGCTTTGTTCACTTTTGGAAGGACAGCACTGTATTCATCCTTCCTGTCTTTTACACACTTTGGGAATCCTGAACAAGTTCACAGCATGTGGGGAAATATTTCCACCTCTTTTAGCAGTGCATTCTGCTAGTAGAACTGAAGCCCAGGGATCATGCTCCTGTCAAACAGGCTTTCTCATTTCTAGGCTTGAAGCTGAGGCTCTTCTTAGTTAAACGTAGAATGTTTACGTCGTTTAATTGTTTGTCTTGATTCGTTGAACATCTATTTAGCACCTTCTGTTTGTCAGATATGAATAGAATGTCAAGTCCTTTGGGCATGCGACAAGGAGCGATCTATCTGGGTAGCATGCAAATCATTTTTTACCTATTTAATAATTCTCCACATGATTTCCACAGTGGCTGTACCGGTTTGCAATTCTGCCAACACTGAATGAGGATTCTCTTTTCACATCCTCACTTGCCTTTTTTGTTTTGTTTTTTGCTTTTTTTTGTTTTTTCAAAACAGGGTTTCCCTGCAGCTTTGGAGTCTGTCTTGGAACTAGCTCTTGTAGAACAGGCTGGCCTCTAACTCAAAGAGTCTCTGCCTCCCGAGTGCTGGGATTAAAGGCGTGCGCCACCAGGTGCGGTGCTGGGTGGGGGGGGAGGTGATGACCAAACCCAGAAGACCAGCTGGCTCCTTCCCATTTCCCACGTCTGTGAAGGTGCCCAAGGTTGTTGGACTCCATGCTGAGCTTGAAAAGTCTGCTCAGCAGGTTCCCTCATCTTCAGTTCACCACCGTCCAAAACACAGGACAACAGTTAGGGAACTAGAATGTACTGCAGCGTGTCATCTGTCCGCTGCTGATTTCAGTTTCACTCTATAAAATTTTAATAAGTTTTAGCATCAACCTTACACACTTTATCTTTTGATTCGGAAAAGATGCACTTTATGCTAAGTAGTTTTCAATGCTGTAACACATTTTTTTTTGAGGCTATTTGCTTAGTTCTCTTCTGAAAAGGCAATTCCCTCAACTTTCTTTCTCAAATCCCCCAAAGTATTTTTCATGTTTCCACAAAACTTATAGAAACTAACAATACTAGACAGGATGGTATATGCTAGTAATCTTAGCATTTGGGAAATTGAGGGAGGAGGATCATAATTCTGAGGACAGCCTGGGATAAATAGTGAGATGCTATGTCAAAATACCAACAGCACAAATCAAACTAAACCAAGCCAAACATGAAAATCCATTTGCATAAAATACAGAGCAAAAACCACACAGGTAAATGGAAGTTTTTCTTCATGGGGGATAAGGAGACCCAACACATGTGTTTAGAAAAAGAAAGATCAAACAACTATTCTCATCCTGATTCCAAATGATAAAAACCTATACCTCATCATGCAACTTGCAACCTGATGAACCATCCTCCTTCTGTAAGTTCTGTAGGAAGGCTGGAAAAAGTGCACTTGGAAGTGAATCTTATCGAGTCAATCACTCAAGACGCTACCTGCCATGTAACAGAGTGATGTTCATGAGCTGTCTTCCAAAGAACAGCCTGATAAAAATAGGTGTATGCCCAGGGCAGAAATGGTGCTTCCTCCTTGAGAGGTGTCTGCAGAATTCTCCCTATCCAGATTATCCATGAAGCTTGTTTTCTGTCTACTCTGTGTTTTCTAGGTGTCTGCCCTGCCTGGACACCACAGCTTAGAAATTCAACAGCTTTTTGGAGCGAGATGAGTTGAGACAGACATACTTAAAGAATAACAGTAAACTACAAACAACTAAAAGCCATGAAAGGCCTTGAACACAAAAATGATTTCATGGCCCACATTAAACAGAGCAACATTTTGCAAGTCTGAAGAAAGAAAAAGATGTCAGGGGTGGTGACACATGCGTTTAATCCCAGGACTCAGGAGGCAGGAGGCAGAGGCACACTGAGCTCTGTGAGTTCAAGGCCAGCCTGGTCTCCAGAGTGAGTTCCAGGACAACAAGGGCTGTTATACAGAGCAACCCTGTCTCAAAAAACAAAAACAAAACAAAAAACCCAAAACAAGAACAAACAACAACAAAACCAAAAAGGTCCTCCTCCAGTGTTTGCTTGCTTCAGTAAATGGAGCACATGACACATGGCTGTATTTAAAAACCCTTCTGAGGTACATATGGAAACCACTGAGTTCTTGATGACCGGCTAGAGATGAGATAAAGGTTACCTGCTGTGATTGTCTTTGATTTACACAGTATACAACACTTCTCTTTGTGTTTTTAGACCAGGTATGTAGCCAGCTTAGTGCTCTCTATGTACATCAGGCCAGGCTTGAACTTGAAGTGATCCACCTATCTCACCTCTTTAAGTTCTAGAAATATTGGTGTGCACCAGTGCACGCAGCTTCCAGATGTCCCTTAATCTCCATCACCGAGAAAACTTTACAGGGGAGTTGTATTGGTATGACAGAGAAAGTGGCCTGGGCTGTGCATCTACCTCAGTCCCAGGTTTCTCTTATGTGAGCGCCCCCTACATGTTGACTCTGGATGCTGCGCTAAGGGTCTGTGTTCTGATGGTAATGCCTTCCACTGGCTTATGCATGGAGGAAGTGAAATGACAAACCTTAAAAGTACAGTGCCTGCTCATGGTCAGAGCTCAGGACTGAGGCTGCCTGGCTTTTCTTGGTTCTGTTTATTAAACTTGTCTGTGGTTGACTGAACTATCTTTGCTAAAATTGTTTTATTATAACAAGGATATTAATCTTTTTTTACAGATAGAGTCTATGCAGCCCATGCTGGCTTTCAGCTCCTCATCTCCTTGCTCCACCTACTAAGTCCTGGAGTTACTGGCGTGTGACACCATGGCTGGCTTTTAACTTTCGAGCATCACTCTTGGAAGCACATTTTAGTTTCATTCTGTCAATTAAGTTTCCCATTCTCTTTATCTTCATGGTGGGTATTCTAAAAGATTCCCATCTTTGGTTAGCGGTAAGGGGAGAGCATGAAATGGTAAATGCTACAAGTAGATTAAGACAATTTGTCCCTTTAATAGCTCACAAATCCTTTATTGGCACTTCATGACCATTGAGAAAGAACAGATTCCTTAAATATGGCTTTCAGGACTATTAAAAACATGTCTATCCCAGGAACAGCAAAGCTCACTCAGCATTCCACCAGATTGCACATGTCTTTAGGTCCTTGGGGTTAGCGCTGTCATGGGGAGCAGCATATCATGTGGGCTCATCAATATTCTGGCTGAAGGTGACATGTGTCACTTTCAGGCAGGTGCATATAAAAGAGAAACAGTTGTTTCTTGCCCTTCTACTGTGACAGTGACAGAAAACAAGATGTTCCTGTCTTCTTTTTACTCAGGATACACTTCACACAGGGAGCTGATCTTGACTTTCTGTATTATTACCAATGCCCTTTTTATAAGAGCTTGAATAGACATCGTACTTATTGCTCATAAGGTAACTAATCTCAGAACATCTGATTTTGAGCTCCTTTGGACTGTATGCCAGTGTGGACAGGCATACATTTGGCCACTAATGTATTCCTAACACAGACAGTAACAGGCCAGAGGCAAGATAAGTTCTCAACAAATACTCCTTAAAGACAGCCAACAGGGGGCTGGAGAGATGGCTCAGTGGTTAAGAGCACTTCCTGCTCTTTCAGTGGACCTGGGTTTGAATCCCAGCACCCACATGGCAGCTTACAACTGTCTATAACTCCAATTCTGGGAGATCTCCTGTTCCCTTCTGGATTTCTTTCCAATAGACAAATACATAATATAGAGACATACATGCAAGTGGAATACCCATATACATAAAATTAATAAAATTTCAAAAAGTTTGAGTGAACAATTTTCTCAAAGCTAAGTTAGGAGAGACAGGGAGAGAGATGAAGTGGGTGAAGCCAGGCTTCACTGGAGCTTGGTGAAGTTTCTCCTACCCTGCTTGCTGCCTGGTTGGTTGCTGGGTCTCTTATGCACCTCCCACAGTTTTCTCTCTTCCTATGGGCAAGCCGGAGATTTAAAAGGTTTATTAGTATCTATGACCAAAGATTGTTAAGAAATTTACTGGCTTCTACATAGATGTGTGACAAAGATAAATAATTCTTTTTGCAATGTCTTCCCTCTAAGTTAGAGGAAAAATCAATGTAGAATTCATTTTAGATGTGCATTATAGCTGGTGTGCATCTGTTTCTATTTTGAAGTTATCGTTTGTGCTCAAGGCAGCTTTTAAACTGTGAGAGCAGCGTGTTCTAGATTAGAAGGGATGAGAGTACTCCATGCAGTATGTTTTCCCTTTATTCTGCTTTATGCCAGCCTCGACGATTCTGGATCCCTAGTACCTCTGACTGAGTGATGTTCAGATAAAAATAGTGGTCATTTGTGAAGGCATGTCGCTGCTGAAATGCACTCTGTGTGCCCTAGTGGATGTCACCCAGTGCAATCTTATCCCCACTGGTAGCCTGATTCAAATGCTCAAGGTAGACAGTCTAAAAACTCAAATTAGACAGCAATTTCTTCCCTCTTCCATGTGAGGCCTTTCCTCTAATGGTTCCTTTTTTACATCTAAAATTCTACTGTGCTCGAATAAGAGGAATCCACATAATTACAGAAGAAATGAAGGCAAAGCAGTAAATGAAGGCTGTCTACCTAGCTGCCTCTGTTTGCTTCAGTGTGAAGGAGGTGGGGTGTAGAATAATGAATCCAGGCGCTGTGGTTTCTAGGCATCAGCATCAGTAGCTGGAGGCTTTGCACGTTAAGGTAATCTTCCACCTCCACAGGCTTGACACCAAGTAAATAGAATTATTGATTAAGAAAACTGACAGTGGGGAATAATTCGGATTTTCTGATGTATTCTTGGATGTTTGTGTGCGTGGCTGTGTGCTGAGAGACTGAGGAGGTGTCTCTTCAGAAATGATCTATGGTCTGCCCCCAAAGCAAGCCCCCGGGTAAGTTAATAAACAAGAAAGGAAAGAAAAGGAAGGGAAAGGGAGAAGAGAGCCTGCCTTTTTGTTTGAGGCATGCCCAGTGCTGGGGGAGACACATCTCTGCCAATACAAGCAGAGGAAGAAAGCGGCTGAGCAGCACAGACATGGAGAACATAAAGTGTTTAAAACAGGGTGTGGACGAAGAGCGCTAGGTTGTAGAGAGACCACAGTGCGTTGTTTCAGAGCTTGGGATCTGGAATCTCATCATTTCTGTTTGTATTTAATGTGCGACTATAGCTAATTTACTTAATCTCAAGAAAAGTGGGGGGCAATACAAAACTCTCTTCATTTGGTCTTCTAGATTAAATAATGCACAGATAATTATTATCATGACACTTTGACCATGGTATGTACTCAAAAACGTTGCTGTTAACACTGTAGATCAGATTTTTTTTTAAAAAAAATCAAACAATTACTTCAAAAAATCAAGCAATTGTTTCATTAAAGGAGGTAATTTCTTTTCCATGCTAGCACCCTGTCCTTATCTATTGTTTTTCCTCCTTCATCTCAAAATGTAGCATCTTTCACACCTTTTGGAAAGATCATCGCAGGACCAGGATGATGTCTCAGAGGATAAAACACTTGCCATGCAAGCCCAACTACTTGAGTTTCAATCTTTCTAACTCAGATGAGGTAGTTCACACCTACAGTCTCAGCACTCCCACTGATAAATAAAAGGAGACAGGAGAATCACCCAGAAGTTTGTGGGCCAAATAGACGGTTTTGTGGTGAAGTTTCAGAAACAAAGAGAGAGATCTTTCCGCAACTAAGGTAGACAGTGAGAGTCAAATCCTGGTAGATGTCTCCACACTTGGACACATATGGGTTAAGAAAATTATAAGATTTTACTAATGATAATATGTATTAATATAATGTACCAAGCCAGTGTGCACGAACACTGTAAAGTAGGTAATGTAAATTGGTGATACCGTGTGCATGTGTACACACACACTCACACACAGACACACATACACAGACACACACACAGTGTTTGTACCTTGGGTTTCATGTTAAGCTTAGATAGCTTACAGAGCAATCTTTCCTTGTGAGTTTCAGATTCTCTTGCAATCCCAATGTAAACTAGTATTAACATTTGTTAATGATAATCTTAATGATTTCTGTATTGCTATAGACATAAAATAACTGATGACACTTATATAAACGCTGCCAAATACTCTTTTAATGTACATGTGCATTTAATTATGGAGTATATATTGGTAATGAGGATTATCCAAAATGCTCTCTTTTCATCAACACTTGGCACAACTAACACTATTGAAAGTTTCTGAAACTCCATAGTTACAAGGATTTGCATTCCTTGGCTGCTTTGATGTGTAAAGAGGGAAAACTTAATTATAGTTTCTGGATAACACATTTTCACACTGTCTCTGAAAACACCATCAAGAATAATAAAAGAATATGTTATTTAATCCCAGCTCCCAGTGTGACTGAGAAATACTCAGAGAAAATGAGGATGTAGGTCAGTCAGTGGAGTGCTTACCTAGTATGTAAAAGCTCTGATACCCAGCATCCCAGAAACTGGGTCTAGGAGCACAGCCCTGGAATTACAGCACTCAGGGAAGTGAAGGCAAGAAGATAAAAGTTCAAGGGCATCTTCAGCTACACAGTGAATTCAAGGCCAGCCTGGAATATGTGAGATTCTATCCCAACAAACAAATCAAAACAAAAAACAGATCATTTAAACATTTTAAAATTAGCAACTTTAAAAATTCTTATTTCTGGTTACAATTTCTCTTTCTTTCTTCCTTCCTTCCTTCCTTCCTTTCTTTCTTTTTTTCTTTTTTCTTTCTTTCTTTCTTCCCCCTCCACCCCCTCTTTTTAGATAAATTTATTTATTTATTTTACATACAGGACACATTTCCCCCTCTATTTTCTCCTCTCAGTCCCTCTCCCCCACCTCCTCTCTGCACTCCTACCCAGTCCACTCCTCATGTTCTATTCAGAAAAGGGCAGGCCTCACATGGATATTAACAAAACATGGTATATCAAGTTGCAGTAAGAACAAGCACTGCACCAACCCCCTTGTATTAAGGCCAGACCAGGCATCCCATGATGAGGAAAGTGTCCCAAAAGCTGGTAAAGGAGTCAGAGACAGCTGTGACAATTTCCTTTTTTAATGATAAAAATCTCAGTTGGGCATGGGTGACACACATCTTTAATTCCAGCACTAGGGAGGCAGAGGTAGGTGGACTGCTGAGTTCAAGGCCAGCCTGGAGCGAGTTCTAATACAGTTAAGGCTACACAGAGAAACCCTGTCTTGGAAAGCAAAAACAAATAAACAAAACAAACATACAAAAAACAAAGGAAACTCAAAACAAAACCAAAACAACCCCCCAAACACTCAAACAAAAATCCCTCAAAAAAAAAATCCCAAACAAACAAAAATTCAGGTTTTGCACAGTATTTCTTTAAACAAGAGAATGGTAAGCCATGGAGAAATAAATACAATGTCTAAGCTATATGTAGGCATTGTAATCAAGTAAGTATATGTGTGTGTGAGACAGACTTTTCCCGGGGAGATGAAACAAACACACATTTACTCACCCCAGAATAAAAAGACTAAAGCAATGAAGGCTCCAATGTCCAAACTGATGAAGCAATGAATTTTTTTTTTAAGTTACTAAAAGAAGCATGGGAGAGGGAATTCACAAGGAGCAGGAATAACTCAAAAGCAGCTCAGTCTCAACATGGGGACACTCCCTAAACCTGCAACCCTGGAGCAATCTACACAGCTTGCAGTCAGCTCCACAGTCAAAACATCTTCTTTCCACTCTGGCTGGTCAGAGTCTCCACCACCAGCAACCTCATACTCCCTTTTATACTGTTGGTGAGGGTGAACTTCTAAATTTCCGCTAGATATGTGACCTTTTGGTTGCCTCCTGTTTGTTACCTGAAGGTCATGAGCGTCTCCTCCTTCTTGGGACAAATATTTCCATTTGACGGGAATGTCACAATTCAGAGGAACATACCATGCAACAACATGGTATACACAATAACAGAAAAGTGGAAGGGGGGGCACAAGTCAAGGCATGCAGACAACTTCTATAAATTGGCAAAGAAAAGGCAAGAGATTTTTCTTGCAGAGTTTCCTTGTAGATCTAATTTGCATATTCAATTCCCAGAACCTTAAGAGAATAGGTTTGTATTATCTACAAACTACTAAATTTATGCTAATTTGCAGCTGCAGCAATAGGAAAAGGTTGTTTAGATACTAAATTAGATACAATAGTTGAGTCATAATTTTCTTGAATCCTGTATCTAAATTTGTAAATTATGATTAAACTATGGCTATGATTTCAACATGTATATTTTCTTCCCCATAATATTATAGAAGCTAGAATGCATCTCAGAATCGCATCTTACTAATCAGGTGGCAAAGGTGCTACATGGTGCTACCCACTCTTTTAAGTACCTGAGACGTAGAATTCAGTGTCACCTACTAGAAAGATCATGTCATAGAGCCTGACATGTTGCGCATGCCTGTAATTCTGGCATTGTGGGGGCAGAGACAAGAGGTGGATGGTTGTGAGTTTGATAGCCTAGTCTCCTTAGTGAGTTCTAGGCTGGAGCTACCTAACAAGGCTCTGTCAGAAAACAATTCACATTGTGTATTAGCATTACCTTATTTTTTAAAATTTAATTTTATTTAATTAATATTTTTAAAATTTACTTTACATGCCAACCACAGTTTTCCCTCCCTCCTCTTCTGCCCTGACTCCCATTTATCCCCATACCCATCCACTCCTCTTTTGTTGATGTTCAGAAAGGGGCAGGCCTCCCCTGGGCTTGAACAAAGCATGGTACATCAAGTTGAGGTGGGACCTAGCTCCTCTTCCTACATCAAGGCTGAGCGATATAATCCACCATGGGAAACAGGTTCCTAAAAGTCAACTAAGTGCCAGGGACAGGCTATGATCTCACTGGTAGGAGCCTTACAAACAGACCAAGCTACATAACTGTCACACACATATAGAGGTTGGATCCATGCTGGCTCCCTAGCTGTTGGTCCAGAGTCCACATGCTTCCATGAGCTCAGACAGCTGTCTCTGAGGGTTTCCACATCACGACCTTGACCTCCCTGACTCCTACAATCCCTTCTCCCTTTCTTCAGGAGGATTCCTGGAGTTCAGTCCAGTGCTCGGCTGTGGATCACTGTATCTGCTATCCAGTTACTGGATAAAGGCTCTCTGATGACAATTAGGGTAGTCATCAATCTGATTACAGTAGATAGCAAGTTCAGGCACCCTCTCCCCTATTACTAGGAGTCTTAGCTGGAGTCATTCTTGTGGATTCCTGGGTGTTTCCCTGGCACTAGGTTTCTCCCTAACCCCAAAGTGGTCCCTAATATCAAGACATCTCTTTCCTTACTCTCCCCCTCTGTTGCTTTCTTCACCCAGCTTGCCCAATCTGCTCCCTCAAGTTTCCATCCCCCCATCCTTCCACCCCTGCCTCCTGTAGATGGAAGTTTTTTTCTCGCCTAGTCCCACAGCAAGACAAAAAACACACAAAGGCTCATATTAATTATAAATTGTTTGGCCTATTAGCTCAGGCTTATTATTAACTAGGTCTTACAGCTTAAATTAACCCATAATTCTCATCTATGTTTAGTCATGTGGCTTGGTACCTTCTCTCAGTGAGGAATTCTCATCTTACTTCCTCTGCTTCTGGGTGGTGACTGAATCTCCATCTTTCCTCTTCCCAGAATTCTCCCAGTCTGGTTGCCCTACTTATACTTCCTGCCTGGTTACTGAGCAATCAGTGTTTTATTAAACCAGTATGAACAACAAATCTTTATTGTATACAAAAGCATTGTCACACAGCAGCCCCCAGTTTACCCAGGAGATCTCTTCTATTTCCCCTTCCCAGCGAAATCTATTCATCCATCCTCCTTTGGGCCCTTTTGCTATCTAGCCTCTCTGGGGCTGCAGACTGTAGGTTATTTATCCTGTACTTTACACCTACTATCCATGAAAGAGTGAATATATACCATGTTTGTCTGCTTTTCTAGTTCCATCCATTTGCCTTCAAATTTCCTGACGTCATTTTTTTTTAACCACTGAGTAGTATTCCACTGTGTAAATGTACCACATTTTCCTTATCCATTCTTTGCTTGAGGAGCATTTAGGTTGTTTCCAGGTTCTGGCTATTGTGAATAATGCAGTTATGAGCATAGTTGAACATGTGTCCTTGTGGTATGATTGACCATCTTTTGGGTATATGCCCAAGACTGGTATAGCTTTGTCTTAAGGTAGATTGAATCCCATTACTCTGAGAAACCTCCATATTGATTTCCAAAGTGGCTGTACAAGTTAGTCCTCCCACCACATCCTCTCCAGCATAAGTCATCTGTCATTAGTGTTTTTTTTTTTCGAGACAGGGTTTCTCTGTGGCTTTGGAGCCTGTCCTGGAACTAGCTCTTGTAGACCAGGTTGGTCTCAAACTCACAGAGATCCGACTGTGTCTGCCTCCCGAGTGCTGGGATTAAAGGCATGCGCCACCACCGCCCAGCTGTGTGTGTGTGTGTGGTTTTTTTTTTATCTTAGCCATTCTGACAGGTGTAAAATGGAATCTCAGAGTCATTTTGACTTGCATTTCCCTGATGATTAAGGATGTTGAACAATTCTTTAAGTGTATTTTGGCCATTTGGGATTCTTCTGTTGAGAATTAGCTTTACTTTCATAAAAGTTAAAATTTTATACCATTTGCTCAGGCTCATCACCTCCCCCTCGTGTGTGTGTGTGTGTGTGTGTGTGTGTGTGTTTGTGTGTGAGTGTGTAGACCTCCCAGATAGAGACACCTATCCTGGCTGTCTGAAGACTATGTACTATGTATCCTGAGGCAGTGACTCACACTCTCAATCCCCGAAGCCTGCGGACCTTGCATCCTGTTCACATCCTTTAGGTAACTCTGTCCATTCCCACTGTAACCCTAGTTCCTGACACCTAAGTAACACCCATAGAGACCTGCGAGTCTTCCACAGGGGCTTCTGCAACAAGAACTTAACCCTACAGAAGGTTGGCTCCTGCTTTTAGCAGCTGGACTTAGCCCTTGATTAGCTGGGGCCACTTCTGATATTTTACTCCAACAACAGCAGTGGTTTTTCCTCTGGCTGAATGCCAAAGTATCATTCAGCTGATCCTTAATCTAACATGTGGGTATAGTAGCAAATACAGAACCAAACGACCTGTCAACAAAAGTTTAACAGATATCCATACAAGAAACATTACTAACAGCTTAACTCCAAATGATTAAATCCCATTGCAAAAACACAAACAACATGAATGACACAGGTAATAGGTCACCTGTTCTGGATAGTTTTATGTCAACTTGACACAACCTATAAGCATCTGAGAGGCTGGAACTTAAATTTAGAAAATCTCTCTGTAAGATATGGCTGTAGGTCATTTTTTAAATTAGCGATTGATAGGGGAGGGTCCAGTCAATTGTGGGCGGTACCATCCTGGAACTAGTAGTCTTAGATTCTATAAGAAAACAGTCTGAACAAGCCATGATGAGCAAGTCAGTAATCGGCATCCTTCATGACCTATGTTTCAGCTCTGTTTCCAGGTTCCGGTTCTTTTTGAGTTCCCGTCCTGCCTTCCTTCAATGAGAGCAGTAGTATGGAAGTGTCTTAGTTAGCGTTTCTATTGCTGTGGAGAGACATTGTGGCCACTGCAACTCTTATAAAAGAAAACACTTGATTGGGGTGGCTTCCATTTTCAGAAGTTCAGTCAATTATCATCATGGTGTGACATGGTGACATACATGCAGACATGAGGCTGGGGAAATAGCTGAGAGTCCTACATCTTGGCTTGTAGGCAAAAGAAAGTGGTCTGAAACACTGAGAGGTATCTTGAGCATATATGAGACCCCCACCTCCACAAAGCCCACCTCCACAGTGACAAGAACATACCACCTAATAGTGCTGCTCCCTTTTGGGGCCATTTTCTTTCAAATCACCATAGGAAGTGGTAAGTCAAATAATCTTTTTTCTCCCAGCAAGCTTTTTGGACATGGTGTTTCATTGAAGCAACAGAAACCCTAAGTTAGACATCACCCAAACTCACTACTCCCATAGAAATGTTCCCTAGAACATCATCTTTTATGATGTTCAAGACAGTGGTTTCAAAATATCAGGTACAAATATGTTCAAAGAGCTCAAAGACAATATGAATGAATGCCAGAATGAACACCACAACACATAATCAGATCAATTAAATAAAGGAAACAATTCTAGATATGAAAATAGAATTTAACAAAGAATTTCTGAAGAAAAGTTGAATTGAGCATATTCAACAAGTGGTGCTGGCATAACTGGATATCAACATGTAGAAGAATGAAAATAGACCCCATATCTATCACCGTGTACAAAACTCAAATCCAAATGGATCAAAGGCCTCAATATAAAGCCAGCCACACTGAACCTTATAGAAGAGAAAGTGGGAAGTACACTTGAACACATTGGCACAGGGAACCACTTCCTAAATAGAACCCCAGCAGCACAGACACTGAGAGAAACAATTAATAAATGGGACCTCCTGAAACTGAAAAGCTTCTGTAAAGCAAAGGACACGGTCAACAAGATAAAACGATAGCCTACAGAATGTGAAAAGATCTTCACTAACCCCACATCAGACAGAGGTCTGATCTCCAAAATATACAAGGAACTCAAGAAATTGGATACCAATAGAACACATAATCCAATATAAAAAATGGAGCACAGACCTAAACAGAGAACTCTCAACAGAGGAATCTAAAATGGCTAAAAGACACTCAAGGAAATGTTCAACATTGAAGGAGGGAGGGAAGAGGCAGGGAGGGGAGCAGAGAAAAATGTAGAGCTCAATAAATATCATGGAAAAAAATTTTAAAAAAAGTTGAATTGAATTTAACTCTAAGTGAGAAATTAAGTGAATTAAACAAAAAGGTCAATGGAAAGCCTCATCAATAGAAAGGATCAAATGGATAAAGAGAATACCAAGGCTGATGACAAGGTAGAGGAAGAGGATCACTCATTAAAAGAAAACATTAAATATAAAAATACCTATGGATAGAGCATGCAGGAACTTTGGAACACTATAAAAGACAAAAATTCAGAAATAATAGGTATAGGAAAAGTAGAATAAACCCAAATCAAAGGCACAGTGATGTGGGAGTTCCCTCTGTGTGCTGTGATTACCATTAATGAATAAAGAAACTGCTTTGGACCTATAGCAAGGCAGAACTTAGGTAGGCAGGGAAAGCTAGGCTGAATGCTGGGAAAAAGAAGGGCGGAGAGGTGCCGTGATGAAACTTTGTTGGTAGGTCACGACCTCGTGGTGATGCACAGATTAATGGAGATGGGTTAAATTAAGATGTAAGAGTCAAGAAGAAGCTAGAGCTAATGGGATTTAGCAGTGATTTAATTAATATAGTTTCTGTGTGATTATTTTGGGGCTAAGCGGCTGGGAACAAACAAGCAACCTCTTTCCAACAGCACAGAATATATTTTCGACGAAACAATAGAAAAAAAAGTTTTTTAATCTAAAGATAGTTACCTATGGAGGTAAATAAGGCATACAGAACACCAAACAGACAGGACCAAAAGAAATAACCACATCAGATAATAGGTAAAACACTAACACTTAGTTACAGAACAAAGAAAAGCTATGGAAAGCTACGGGAGAGCAAAATCAAGTCACATATAGACAGGCCTGTGAGAATAACAGCTGATTTGTCAATGGAGACTTTCAGAGCCAGGAGGACTTGAAATAACGTTCTGTTCATACTGAAAGACCACAGATGCTAGCCAAGACTGCTGTAACAAAAAAAGCCTACCAGTCATAACAGAAGGAAAAAGAAAAATTTTGCATGATAGAAGCACACTAAGGGAATTTAAGGCTACCAAACTGACTCTACAGAGAATACTGGAAGAAATCCTTTGGTCTGGAGAGAAGGCATAAGGAATCAACAGTTCCATAACTGTTAATCAAAAGAGGACTAAGAAAGCATCACAAAACAACAGGACAGGAAATAATATACATCTTTCAACAATAACTCTGAATATTAACAATATTAGTTCTCCAAAAAAGAGAAGCACAGACTAACACTGGATTAGAAACAGGATCCGTCCTTTTGTTGTTTCATCATCGAAGATAGACACCACCTCAGTATAAAAAGATAGAAAGAGAAACCATAAACAAATGGAACTAAGAAGCAAGTAGGCAGGGCTATTCTAACAGCTGATGAAATAGACTCACATCAAAACTAGCCAGAAAGGTCACCTTTAAATTGATAAAGTATTTTAAAGACACTCCTCTGTCTTTGGGTTTCTTATGCTATCGTCTGCTACAGGCTTCAAAATGAAGTATCTCATCACCTTCTCTTTAGGCTTCTTTAATTAAGTAGTTCTTATTTTTTAGCCCTACCGGCTAAAAATGTTGTGAAATAAAATGTAATTTAGACGGACTGGAGAGATGACTCAGTGGATAAGAGCACTGGCTGCTCTTCCAGAAGACCTTAGTTCAATTCATAGCACACACATGGCAGCTCACAACTGTCTATAACTCCAGTTCCAGGGGATCTGACACCCTCACACAGACAAATGAGCACATAAAAAAATAAATAAAATATATTTTTTTGAAAAGTAATTTAGGTTGGTTCTGATATGTCCTTACAGTAGAATACAGTCTGTGCAGGCATGGCTGTTCCCTGTAGTGGCTTCTTGTCAGTCATGGTTGACCTCCATGTGCTCTTTGGCATCCCTAGAAGCTCTTGAGCACTGCCCCCTTCCAGCTGTTTGTAGCAAAGTTCCAGAGCCAGCACAAAACTTCTATGTTCTGAGCACTTCAGAGAAAGGATTTGGTTATAACGGTTTCTTCTTTCGTAGACTTATTCCAAGTTTCACGCGCCAGGGTGGTGACATCACATGTCATAATAGCAATGATGGCAAGTCCATATATGGGGAGAAATTTGATAGCATTTCTTCACCTTGACGCATGTTAGTCTTTATGTATTACCCATGGCAAACACTGGACCAAGCATATTGGTTCTCAGTTTCTCACCTGTAGTGAGAGGTTAGAGGGCAGGTGTGTGGGTTCTGGGGTGAAAGAAGGCAGGAGCATCATGGAAGCCATCAGGCACTTTAGGTCCAGGAACTGCAAGATATTGAGAAAATTAACATTGTCAGCTGCAGACAATGGCGAAGCATTCGACTGTGCATCCAACCACAGCACTGCTCCTTCCGTAGGGAGGAAGTGCCCCCGCCACATCTGCTCGCAGCAGCCCCTAACCTTTGTACTCTCACTGCAGCTCCCTGGGCTCTGCATTTTCCTGGTCTCCCAAGTGTAGCTGGACGGGCAGTCAAGTTTAGGATTATTAGCAAAGACTGACTAAGGGGCCGAGGAGATGGCTCAGTGGAAGAGGCCTTGCTGTGCAAACCTGACTGCAGTTTCGATCCCCGAAAGCGTTTACAATCCAGATACTGTAGTTACCTTCAGTGATCCCAGAGCAGCTATGGTGAGATAGCAGGGAGACAGGAAATGCTCCAGAAACTCGCAGGTCAGCTAGACTCTGACTGTGACTTAAGCCAGAGCCCCTCCCTCCAACAAGGCAGAAGGCAAAGACCGTAGCTGAGTTTATCATCTGACCTCCACACGCATATTGTGGCACTTGCATATATGCTGCATACATATTAGACACACACACAGGTTTTAAAAACTAAACAAGAGGAGCAAACACAAGTCCTATTTTTGAGGACGGCATCAGGAGGTAAGAGCTCCTTCTTCTCGTTGTGGCACCTCACACAATTATTAGGAGCCACCTCTCACAGTTCTCTTATTACTGGTGTTCACTGACGTGATTACAAGATTGATCTACTCCAGGTACTACCCCCTCAAAGATACATAATGTGGGAATAAGCTTTGTGCTCATGTATATGTTATTCTTCTTGTCATAATTTCTCAGTAGATCGTTTTCAAACTGTACAAACAAAATGGCTGTGGTGAGAATGGATGGGAGATGGCGAGCGGTGCCAGCCGGCTCTCCATAGCCGATGTCAGCGCCGAGCCTCATGCTGGTGGCTGTGGTTCTTGGGCAGAGAGATATCAGTGCTGCAATAAGGCTAATCATTACCCCTCTTCTCTAAATTGCATTTTGTAGCTCTTAAAAGAAACACCGTGAAGACAGTTTGTACATTATTATCAGCCCGAGGAGCCCCCCACGAAACCGTGACATAGAGCTAGTTACTCTGTTTTCAGCCCGAATTTAGAAAATCCCCCGGTGACCACTAACTACTATGTTGCCTCTCTTCCTATTCCTTTCTCACCCACTCCAAGAATAAAGAGACTCTTAAGAAAAAAAAGTTGAATCAACTTACTAACAGTGATTGAAGACAGATAAACCATCTTCCAACCTTTTCTGGCTTCTTTGGGTTTTGGGGGGGGGGATAGGACTCTAGGTCAGTTTGATCAAAGAAGTCAAGTTTCACTGAGCATTCTCACCACTTAGGGACCTCAATAGGTGTTAAGTTCAAAGACTTGGGAAAAGCTTTCTCATCTTACCACACAGTCAGCTGACGGCCGTGCCTGGGGCAAAGCCCTCTACCTAGTGTCTCAAGGACACAGTGGGCCTGGGGGCACTTTAAAATTCTATCTCTTTTGTACCATAAGTAAAATTGGTTATATATTCATCAAAATTTACATCTACCTTCATGAGTTACAAGCACGCAATTCCTAAAGTCAACAGCTTCAGAAAGATTTGGATTCGAGAGGGTGTTGACATTGGTGACAATAAGCATAGATGAAAACAGTGGACTCAAAAGCCGCACCATGAGAAAGGACAGTCTGCAAAGGAAAGAACAGAGGAAAACAATGTGCTGGCTCTTGGAAAAGAAGCCATTCTGTAGCAGATCTGCCCTGGGTCTGAATTTCTCCCATCATTGTCCTGGACCTGAAAAATCCCATTGTCTAATTCTAGGGAGCTAAAGTGACCCAAAGCCATCAGGATGCTATATTAAATATAGCCACAGTATGCTATATTAAACATAGCCAAGTAAGTCATTCCCTTCTGGCCGCTAAGCCCTTGCTTTAATAATGCCTGCCCTGCTCTGAATGCTGGGTCTCATTTTTTTTTTTTTTTTTTGGTTTTTCGAGATGGGGTTTCTCTGTAGCTTTAGAGCCTGGCCTTAAACTAACAAAGATCCACCTGCCTCTGCCTCCCAAGTGCTGGGATTAAAGGCGTGCGCCACCACCGCCCAGCCAGCTGGGTCTCATTTATAGGTAAAATAAAAACAAACTATTTTTTCAGCAGCTGCAAAGAAAAGAATTATTATTTGCTTCCTTTTTTTTTTTTTTTGGCTCTTTTGAGTTCTCAGGAGATGTGGTGGGAAAATCAGCGCCAGATGGCTCTCAAGGAGATGATGCTCAGTTTTAAATTTATGGCCCATTTTTGGAAGACAATCTGAAGGTGGTCCGAGTTTCAAATAACTTACAGAACAGATGCACCGGGGAATGCCTCCCCATTTGCTTTACAGAGCAGGTCTCATGGTTTACCTGTTTGGCGGTGCTGTTTGATTGTAGGATGGTGAGATTGTGACTTTAACCTTGGCTCTGTGCCTGTGTGAGCACTGCCATGCTAATTCTGAAATATTCTCTTCATATACGTTAGTGGCAACAGAGAGTATCACCTATGTGTGGGCTTTGTGTAACTTAAGTCTGTCTATTTCTTTTTTTTCCTTTTTCTTTTTTTTTTTTCTAGACAGGGTTTCACTGTAGTTTTAGAGCCTGTCCTGGAACTAGCTTTTGTAGACCAGGCTGGCCTCGAACTCACAGAGATCCACCTGTCTCTGCCTCCTCGAGTGCTACCACCTCCCAGCAACTTAGTCTGTCTATAGATCAGTAAGCAACAGTCAGACTGACCAGTGCTTCCTACAACTCATGGCGGGAGTTCTCTTCAAATGGAGAGAAGGAGGGTGAGAGCATTCTAGACGGGAGAAGAGAGTTATGATTTTGATATTGAACGGTTTTCTTCATTGCAAAGTATCCGGATGGTGGAAATGTAATTTGGCTACATTTTTAAATACGGGACCTCTGGGAGCTGGTTAGGGTTAGATAAGGCCGTTCAGGGGAAGTTGGCTTCATGACAGTGAGGTTGGAGGGCTGCTAACTGCACTGCTAAAACATATGCTGTACAAATTAATGTTGCCTTACTGTTATAGAAAATTTTCCGTTAGGTAGGTGTTTAGACCAGGATGTCTTTATGGGTCCCCCACGAGAGACCATGGTTCTCTGTGGTCCTGTGAATTGGCTCTGTTCCTCCTGAAGTGTCTCCAGTTTCTAAACCTCTGTCAAGGAAATGGAGTGCTGGCCTACACTCCATCACTCGGGAAGTGGAGGCAGGAGGATGATAAACCCGAGGTCATCCTCCGCCTTAGAGCAAGTGTGAAGCCTGTCTAGGCTACGTGAAACTACGTCTTAAACAATACCAGACTTTGTAAAGGCAAAGAGCCTCACGTTCCTCTGCCCTCACTGTGTTCACAGCAGGAACGTGCACCCAAGGGCTGGAGAGACGGCATTAAGAGATGGTGCTGTTCTTGCAGAATCACCTGCAGCTCCAGCTCCAGGGTATCTGGGGCCCCCCTTTGGCCTCCTCCACCACTGCATTCACATGTGAGCATCCTCGAATATGCTTGTGTGTGTGTATCGATGCACATACAGACCTTAAACTAAAACATATTGAAAGACCCCAACCGATTTTTCATAACTAACTGGATAAGTTGGGTAATGGAAAACTACAAAGCATGGTAAACCGGTTTGGCCGTTGCACTCCAGCAGATTCTTCCTTCCCCTCCACAGGGCAGGAAGGCTAGCAATTATCAGGACCAGTTACAGTCTTCTAGGCAGATGATCATCAGAACGGTCATAGTGAATGATTACCAAACTGCAAACTGAGTCACAATGGAACTTGAGTTTTTTTGGAAATAGGCTGGAGTATGCTAATTTCATTCTGGGTTGAACTCTGGGTTGAATATCTAGACCAATCCCAATTGTACCCGTACCCCATATTATAATTCATGTGAAACTTGTGATTTTGTCTATAAAAGCTTGTTTGCCTGGATGCTCGGGGTGCTTAGCTGGGCACCCACTTGTGCAACCGTGAAATAAACTTCGTGCTTTTGCATCTGATGGCCTGGTTATTGAGCCTGGGGGCTCCTCGGCGACAAGACCACTTTGAGGGTCTTTCAATATCTGTAAAAGCAGTGCCCTGGAATAGACAGCATTTCTTCTGTTTTTACTGGAAATAAGCGAGACTCCTCTCTTTGTTCATTCTTAAGAATGAAAAAAAAACCTAAAAAAAATTATTTTTATTTTATTTTATTTATTTATTTTTTTTAGATTTTTCGAGACAGGGTTTCCCTGTGTAACAGTCCTAGCTGTCCTGGAACTAGCTCTTGTAGACCAGGCTGGCCTCAAACTCACAGAGATCCGCCTGCCTCTGCCTTCCGAGTGCTGGGATTAAAGGCGTGCACCACCACCGCCCGGTGTAGCTGTCATTATTTATCGGGTTTTCTAATCATAGAAATATTTTAGAGAGTGAAAAAATGACCATAGTATAGTTTGAGCACTTAAAATCTTACTTTTGGCTTGGCAGTGTTGGCCCACATCTTTAATCCCAACTCTTGGGAAACAGAGGCAGGCAGAGCTCAGTGCATTTGGGGCCAGCCTGGTCTAGGAAGTTCCAGCACAGCCAGGGCTACACAGTGAAACCCCATCTTAAAATAACAAAAACAACCAATGAATGAACGAACGAACCAGCCAACCAACCCAACAACCACCAACCAACCAACCAACCAAACAAAACCCTTACTTTTTTGGAAGATGCTTACTAGTTACATGCATAGCCCAACAAATTACCCTTATTTCTTCAAATTGTCCCACCTCTCTTTAAATGTCCCTCCCTTCCTTGTCCACCTAGGCAAGCTTCTTTCTCTTCTGGTGCAGCCCTTTACCATTCACTCTACTGGGAACTGAGCCCAGATCCTCATGTGGCATCTCCTACATGCTTAATAGACAAGCATTCTACTGAGGTGAACCCCAAGTACCTCCCCCACTACTACAATGATAGGCATGTGTCACTGTCCCTGGCCTCTGATCTCTCCTTGGTTCTTTTTAGGTCACTTTTTCATTGTGTGTGCTATGAGTGGAATTGTGTGTGTCCTCTCCAGTTTGTTGAAATCCTCATGTCCAGTAGCTCAGGCAGTGAATTTGTAAACGAGGTCCTTGGGGTGGAGATCTAGATTTGATTATCAGATTGGGTCATAGTCCAATATGACTGGTATCCTATGTAAAAGGAAAATCTTTGGACACACCCAAGCAAAGACGGACGAACAGGCAGAGAGACAGAAAAAGCTCTGTGTGAAGCTGGAGGATGGGAGTGACGCCTCTTAAGCCAGGCAGGGCTGGCCACTGTGAGCAAACACTGGGCTCCAGAGAAAGGCAGGGATACTCGTTCAGAACCATGTGGTCTGGCCAACTCCCTCTTGGTAATTCGAGCCCTCAACACTGTGAAACAAGACATTTTAGTTTATTTTAAGTCACTCAATTTTGGCACTTGACTTTGGCTGTCTTGGGACCTATCACCTGATATGTAATACATTAGGTTTAGCTTGTTTACTGATTCTATTTCTGTCTGCCATGATAGACTCTAAGCTTTATAAGGGGAGGGGCATGAAAAACGTTGTTCGCTCCCCCCCACCCCCCGCCGCAGTACTTAGAGCACTGCATGGCACTCAGTGAATAGTTGTTGAAAGACTGCAGAGGTAAATATCTTAGTATTCCATTTAAAAAATAATTTGTTCTCTTTTGAAAGAAAAATAACAGTCTAGTTATCAGTGAAATGCGGCACAATTTCATTAACATAAGAATTTATTTTTGTTTTATAATTATTTTTTTTACCTTACAATCTATTACGGTTCTTTAAAAAATGTTTTAGAATTAGAACTACTTGGTCGGAAGAGTCTTATGTATCTGACCACACCGTGAAGGCATTGTTGCCAGGGCCAGATCCATGTGGTCTAGAGGTTCTATTGAGTGCTGAGGGCCAAATCACTGTTTGTATGCAGGGTGTATTGTATGTATTTGTGGGTGTGTTTGTGTGTCTGTGGGTGTTTATGTGTGGTCTATGTATAGTGTATGTGGCATATATATATATATTGTATGTGTATATGTGTGGTGTGGTATGTGGCTGGTGTGTGTATAGTGTGCATGCGGTATACATACTGTGCATGTGTGTGTATGTGGTGTGTGTGTGTTGGAAATGTGTGCTGCCCGTATCTTTCCTGTTGACAGTGGAGTACAGAGAGGCAGCCTTCCTGCAGATTCCTTTGTCCCTCATCTTTGTGTTACTGACCCCTGCTGTCCTAAAGGTGCTCCTGCAGGCCTCTGCAACTGGAAAGAACAGACTCCAAGGCCACAGAGACTTGGCCTTTTACTTCCTCAGAGGCCTCTTAAGTGTGGAAACTCACCTGTGATAACTGTGTGGGTTCACATATCTGCCTTAGTTCTCAGGCTTACAGAGAACAGAGTGGGCTGCTGTGTGTAAAGGCGAAATAGCCTGTGTTTCCAGCGGTAACTTCTGCCAGTGCAAAATATGGTAGTCGGGGTGATGCTGTGGCTGCTTTGTTTTTTCTTTCTTTCTTTCTTTCTTTCTTTCTTTCTTTCTTTCTTTCTTTCTTTCTTTCTTTCTTTCTTTCTTTCTTTCTTTTTTGTTTTTTGAGATAGGGTTTCTCTGTAGCTTTGGAGCCTGTCCTGGAACTAGCTCTTGTAGATCAGGCTGGCCTTGAACTCACAGAGATCCACCTGCCTCTGCCTCCCAAGTGCTGGGATTAAAGGCGTGCGCCACCACCGCCCGGCTTGCTTTGTTTTTCTTAATACTCCCTCATTCTGCCCCCTAAAACTCCCCACCTTGAAGTCTGCCCACCTTTTGCCTGTGAGTTCTCGGTGCTGGGAATCAGCAAGCTGAATTCACTCTTAGCCACTGAACAGCCTCTCCAACCTCCACTTGTTCAATTATACCAGGGTGAGTTTTGGTTGAAGAAAATAATCCCCAGGGCTTCCAAGTACGCAAACATATCAGCCAGAGAATTAATGGGTTCATTTCTTGATGAATTGAATGATTATTTTAGGTTTTAAAAACTGTACCCTTGATTCTGTGAATTCTGAACCCCATCTAATTCAATTGTCTCATCTGCCCAGCCCACACGAGGGAAGATTTTCTGTGTCCTTCCTGTCAGAATTAGATGAACAATCTAACATGAATCATCTGGAACATTTTAAAGATTAACGACTCTAGCGGAGTCCCTCTGACAAGGCACAAGCATGCTGTCCTAAAATAAAAGAATGCAATCAAAGAATGTACTCATGCACAAATAGCGCTTCTGATAAGTGAATTTTGGAAAGTCCCACACTTGGTGAATCATTAGCTCACAGCCACGGTGACGGCCACAGAGGCTGTGCAGATGCTGCCACCTGCTGTTTGCTTGTGGTATAACGCCCTTATGTAACAAACACGCTTTCCCCAAACTTCATTTCTTTTACCAGAGAGATCCTCCTTGCCTCGATCACGTTCTCTTTTAAAATTATGTACGCTTTCATTAACTTCCTTTTAAGTACTGTACCTACCTGTTCGCTGTAAGATTTTATATATATAGATTGGGAAATCCTGATGTAAAGTTCTAATTTTCCCGAGATCTCCTGTAGTATGTTGAAACAAACAAACAAACAAAACCTGTTTCAGGTTTGAACAGGCTACAGTTTATGTAACTGAAATCTTATTGAGAATATATCGTTTTTCCAACTGAATTACTGGGTTGCCACTTAGTTTTATTCTGTGGAAAATGATTTTACTTTTTTTTCCCCTTAGTCTTAGACTTTTAAGGCTGTTATAACACAATTATCATAACTCATGTGGGCTCTAAGAGTGGAAGTATTTATCTCCGTTCTATAGGATGAGGAGAACCAGACTGAAGTGATGTAGGATTTGAGACTACTCATGCCTACCTCCTTGGGAGAGGGACCAGTGATTCCGGACCCTCATCTTGTTCTTTAGTTTGACGCCCTGAGGATCTAGTCAGTTTTCAAAGAAAAATGCACAATAATCTGGAGGTTAGGATTTGAATGCTGAATTCATGGGGCAGAACTGGAGGTACAAATATTGTCAGGCCTTGGCACTGGTAAATACACTGGATGGCAGGGACTGAGTGGTCAATTCTCTTTTATTAGGCTGAAAACCAATTTCTTTATTTGCTAATTAATTTTCTGAATCGTCTTAATGATTCTGCAATATGCTTCAAGCACAGTTTTTAGTATGTCACCCATTAAATCCCGAAATAAAATAAACATCAAGAAATTTTCAGCTTTATTTCAGGTTACTTTAAATGCTCAGAAATAATACCTGGCTTATAGATGGGTGGTTATGACTGGATTAGGGAAGTAAAATACATAAAATGTTTTATAGTCAGCAACGCTTTGAATATCTTAGTAGATTCGGTCTTGCCAACAAGCTTGTAAGGTAATTAGTGAGGTAATTATTTTTATATTGCATATATGGGAAGCTGGACACAGAAATTGAAGTACTTGTGTTTATGCATACATGTCCCTCATCTACCAAAAATAACCTTGTGTATTTGGTTCTCTTGTTTGCTTCTTTCTTGTGGTTTTTCGAGACAGGGTTTCTCTGTATAACTCCCTTTGTAGATCAAGCTGGGCTTAAACTCACAAGAGATCTGCCTGCCTCTGCCTCCTGAGTGCTGGGATTAAAGGGATACGCCTCCACTGCCGGGTGCATTTAGTTTTTGTAATGGATTAAATAAAAATGCTGCAGATTCCCAGTGGCTGCAGCGGCAGAAACGCTGCAGGTCTCCGAGCCTTGGCAGCAGACCATGTCGAGGCAGCGGGGTCGAGAACAGTCAGTCCCAGGCAGGGATGGCGCTGTTCCTATGCCTCAGGTCCCAGGCAGGGAACCATGCTGCTGCGGGAGAGAGACAGCAGCCAGTCCCAAGCTTTGCTGGCTTTAGGCGTCTGCTGCTCAAATTTCAGAGGTCACTTTTCATTGAGCCCTTGGCAAACTCCCCTGAGGTGTGGCATTCCCTTCATGCTTTGGCTCTCTCCGACTTCTGTTGTGAGCCTCTAGACAGAGCTTGGGATTCATGATGAGGGCAGGCTCTTCTGGGTAGTTTTTCTATCCTTACAGATATGAGACCTGAAGCACACCACGAAGTCCATAGGAGAATTTCAGGTAGTGTGTGACTGAATAACCAGCAGGATGAACAGGGTTGGTGAGGCCACTCAGCAGGTTAAAAGACGCCCTTGCTGAGAGGAAAAACCTGTCAAACTGAGAGCAAGCCTGGAACTCCACCCCTCCCTCCCCCAAAAGAAGAGGTCGTTAGACCTCCATACACCCAGCATGGCTCTTGCACACCACCCCAATACATGCAGAGAAAAAGGAAAGGTGTCTGTATCCTGGAAATCCAGGGCCTTTGTAGAATGTTGCTGTTGTCTCATCTGCCGTTGCAGGCCTTCGGTAATTCGGCCCCATTTTCCAGTTTTCCCCTTACCGCTCCCATTTCACATTCCAGTGGGGGCACCTCAAGGAATCTTTCTAAAGTGCAGTTCTGATTAAGTTAAATATCTCCCCTACTTCAGTAACAATCAACGGATTGAAGGCCTTCTCGGCAGGTAAATAAGGTCTTGGGATCGGCCTGAACCTCTCCTGCTCTTGGCCTTCCTTACTGCACACTTGAGGGCTCCCCTTGTTTGCTCAGTGCACGGAGGCTCAAGCTTTGGCTTCTCTTGCAGGCCATTATCTCCAGAAGTACAAACAGCTTTTGTTTCAAGTCCGCATACCAATGTAAACCACGCCTCCAAAGAGCTTTGCATTAACCTCTACCCTATGAAAGCCTTTTTTTCTTTTCTTTTTGAATCTATGCTTCTATTGTCATTAGTTCTCAAAGAGGCTTCTCTACTCCACCCAAGGAGTTCATTCATCTTCCTAGAATTGCTTGGTTTATCTTTGTCTCTCTACAAGCCTGGGGGTGCCTTAAAGATATGACATTTTCTAGATTTCTTCTTTCTTTCTTTCTTTCTTTCTTTCTTTCTTTCTTTCTTTCTTTCTTTCTTTCCTTCCTTCCTTCCTTCCCTTCCCTTCTCCTCCTCCTCCTCCTCCTCCTCTTCTTCTTCTTCTTCTTCTTCTTCTTCTTCTTCTTCTTCTTCTTCTTCTTCTTCTTCTTCTTCTTCTTCTTCTTCTTCTTCTTCTTCTTCTTCTTCCTCTTCCTCCTCCTCTGCTTCCTCTTCCTCTTCTTTTGTTTTTGTTTTATTTTTTGAGACAGAGTTTCTTTGTGTAACAGTCCTCACTGTCCTTGAACTTGTAAACCAAGCTGGTCTCAAATTCATTAAGAACCATCTGCCTCTGCCTCTGAAGTGCTGGGATTAAAGGCGCGTGCCACCACTGCCCGGCTAGATTTCTTTATTAACTAAAAAAGAAAAACCCATCAGAATTGTTATATAAGCCAAGAGTTTATGGACATTCCCTCATTATTTGCATCTGGTTGGCAGTCTTTGTTCTTACTTATGTGGCCCTGTTTTTTAAGCTTATCATTCTCCTACATCTTTAAGTTTGATTAAATTCCTTAGCTCTTGCCTAATACTGAATGACTGAGTCATCTATTATCTTCTATTATGAATGAATGGCTTTTGTTTGACTTCTGGTAGCTGAAGAAGAAGGGTTCTGCTTCGGTTTTTGGAGGTGTCAAGGACTAGAGGCTGAGTCTTCCATCTCATTTTTCATCCCCATAGTTAACATTTTTCTAATACTAGGAATAGCTCTGCCTAAGTCATTCCTGAGTAATGGGCCATGCTATGTGAGTCACTTATGACTCGGCAAGTATTTCAGATTCTTAATGAGTTACCATTGATTGAAGAGGCTTCCCAAACACCGTTAGTCACACAGCTTGCCCATTTTCAGCTCGTGACTAATTGAACATGTGGACACAAATTTACTTTGTAACTTTCCAAATTTTCAAAGGACTTGAGCATCAGTTGTTTCAGTCACTTTCATAAATCATGTGCCATCAACTGTGGAAAGCATCCTTTTATCTAGAGACCTTCCTAGACTTCATATCCCATTGGAAAAATCCATCCAGGAAAAAGAATGAATGAATGAAGGAAGGAAGGGAAGAAGGAAGGAAGGAAGGAGGGCATGAACCTGGGATGAAGGAGTAGAGATGAAATAGAAGCAGAAAAAGATGGCTTTAAGATTTATTTTTATTTAGTGGGTGTAGGGGGTGAGGTGGGGAGGCGGGTGTGCAGGTGTATGTGCCAAGGCTGTTGGCACACACACCTAGAGGTCCTAGGACAAGTTATCAAGAGTTGGTTCTCTCCCCTCCTACCTTGGTTTTGGAGCAGGGGTACTCTTGCTACTTCTTCTGGGCCATTTTCCTGTTTCTGTTTCCCATCTTACCGTATGAGTAAAAGGGCTGGGAGTAGAGGCAGGAAGCATGGCATTGGGCTGTTTTCCATCAGTGCTACAAACCAAATCAAAGTTGTTGGGGTTGTGTGGCAGGCACCTTCACCAGCTGAGCCAGATCACCAACTCTAGAAATGGCCTTAAAATTGTATATCTGATCAACAAATAAAACCATTCAGCTTTACTAAGGAACACAGACAACACAAATAAATGGAGAATAATATCATTATAATACCACTACAAATTGTAAAGAAACCAATTCCCCTCAGGTAGCCTACAGATTGATGCAAATTCAAAATGACAGCATGGTTTTATGGCTTATTTGTTTTAAAGATACTGCGTTCAAAATTCCTATATAAAGGAGTTTTGAAAGGGGAGAATGAAAGCAGTTTTGTTTTTATTAAAGGCCTTTTTCTTTATACTCTGTCTGCACTCTGAATTCCTTACGTAGACACCAGATGTTAGACTCTTTTCTCCCTGTACATCCATGTTGACTACTTGTGCTCTGCCATCTGCCAGAGTGACTCCTAGATCTTAGAAGGAGCTTTTACTCAGGCTTATCAGTTTATAGAAAGGATGTAGCGGAGGATACAGATGAGCAGGCATCTGCAAAAGGTAAGTTGCAAGAAGGATTTTAGAGCCTTCTCCATGACCTATCTGGAGTGTACCATCAATATATTACCTCCATGTCCTCAGTGTTCAGGAAACACAGCTCATAGTCTTCTGGTGGTCTCTATCAATTATTATATAAATTTATTGAAAATTCATTTAATATATTCTGATCACAGTTTACCCTTTTCCATTGACTCAAAGATTCTCCCACCTTCCCACCCAACCAATTCAGGACTTATTTCTCTTTCTCTTTTTAAAAAAATCAAACAGGCAAATAAAAAAAAAAGACAAAAAAAAAAAAAACAGAATAAAGAAAGAATGAAAAAGCACAAGAAACACACACACACATACAAAACAATAAAAATACAAAATTGAAAACCACAATAAATAAGTGAAGACCAGAAAAATAGAATATAATGGAGAGACAATGCCACAAGTAGACATTTTCCCCCAGCAAGTGAAACTGCCAGTTCCAGGAATGAATTACATCTAATTGAATTGTTGGCCAAAGAAACCCCATGGAAACCCAAAACAACTCAAGCTTTTGCCACAAACTGATGCTAAGGCCCCATTGCTGAAGACAACACCTATCTTATTAAACATGCAGAAGTAGACCGTGTATCTATCTAGAACTTTCACCGCTACTGTTCGTGGTACTGGAAGGTACTCTGCATGCTACTAGGGGAGAAAGATAAACAACAATCCTTCTACAACCCGTCTGGTCTCCAATGGTGACCTGCCTGCACAATGTGTTCATGCAATAGGGACTCTATCAATTATTAGCTCACCTTCCAGCTTCTCCCTGCTGTAGGAGGTGCTGGTTGAGAACTCTGAACATGTCATTGTGAGTTGGTCTTTCTGTTGACAAACTCCCACATCACTGAGGCGACAATGAGACAATCCCATCAACCAGGAAACTCTAAGGGCCTGGGGTCAAGGTCAAACAAGAGGACCAAAGATTCCTCTAGCACACTTGTTGCTCAGAACATTGCTAGGGTGTGAAGAACTCTGTTTCAGGGCCAGGCAGAAAATAAATATGTATTTCTGGTTAAGTTGCAGTGTCATAAAATATGCCTTAAAATAGCAGTAATAAAATGAGAGCTAGCATGATCATCAACAAATGGATTGAGGGAATGGAATATGGATTTCAGAAAAAAAACCCTTCATTTTGTAAACTTAGTTTATGGAAGCATCTTCTTTCATTAAGTAGGGAAACCTGTTCAGGGAAAATTATTGTGCCTGAGATTGCTACTCAGACTCATCATTGATTCTTCCTTAGTTTTGGAGCCCATGACTTTCAGTAAGATGTACAGTTGACCACAATGGAGACAATTACTTTCCAGCATCTCTTGCAGCTAAGTGGCTATGTGACTAATTTCAGATCAACAGGCTGCTGGGTCTCTGGACTATCACTGTAGCTTCATTCTTGCTTGATAGTTGCAGGAGGTGGTTTTGGATTTGGCATTGCTTTCCTTCTAGATTTTAGTTTTACTGCTGAGACCTTCAAGTCAATTTGGCATTTGTAATCCTTTGTAATTATATTTGTTTTCTGTAGCACGGGAGTGAGCTTCTTGTTCATCCCGGCTGCCCGGCTAGCTTAGCCCTGAAATAACCTCATAGAAACTGTATTAATTAAATCACTGCTTGGCCCATTAGCACTAGCTTTTTATTGGCTAACTCTTATATTAATTTAACCCATTTCTATTAATCTGTGTATCGCCACATGGCAGTGGCTTACCAGGTAAAATTCCCAGCATCTGTTTCTCGCGGCTCCATGGCGTCTCTCCCCAACTCTGCCTTCTTCCTCCCAGCATTCAGTTCTTTCATCTTTCCCACCTACCTAAGTTCTGCCCTATCAACAGGCCAAGGCAGTTTCTTTATTCATTAACTAAGAAAAATAACACACAGACAGAAGGACCTCCCACATCAGTTTTCTATGTTGGAATAAGAAACTTGCCAACACTCAGGAGGCAGAGACAGGCAGATCTCTGTGAGTTCAAGGCCAGCTTGGTCTACAGAGTGAGTTCCAGGATGGGCTCCAAAGCTACAGAGAAACCCTGTCTTCGACAAATAAACAAACGAACAAAACAAAAAACAAAGAAACGAAAGAAAGAAATTTGCTAGTAATTTAGCAAACAAATTATACCTATTTATTATTTCATAATTCCATTTCTGAGGATGACTCAGCAGGTGAAGATCTTTCTATGTGGCCTAAGAATCTCAATTTGATTCCTGGAACCCACGTAAAGGTGGAAGGCAAGAACCAACTCCAAAAAGTTATTCTCAGACCTCCACAAATACACAGGGTCATTCCCACATAGTCACTTATTCACACAAAAATTCTACCACACAGAGATTGTTATTTTTTTTCTGGATTCTCCTCTTTTATGGCCAAAGTTGAAGATTTGATTTGGGGTTGGGCTTTTAGATAAAACTGTAAGAAAAAATGACCTGTACCAGGCTTTTACTTTTGAGCCACCAACCAGTTCCCAAACCATGGCATGGAGTCTTATTAGTTGTGAATGCTTGACCGTAGCTTAGACTCCTTTCTTGCTAGCTCTAATAACTTAACCTGTTTCTCTTCATCTACATTTTGCCTCTGGGCTTTCTTTTAAATCTTTTTTTCCTTCTGTATACCTTTCTTTCACTGCTTCTCATGTCTGGCTGGTGGCTCCTGGATTCCTCTCTTTCTCCCTTGTTCTCTCCCTCTCCTCTCCTCTCCTTTCCTCTCCTCTCCTCTCCTCTCCTCTCCTCTCCTCTGCTCTCCTCTCCTCTCCTCTGCTCTCCTCTCCTCTTCTCTTCTCTTCTTTTCTCTTGCTTAGATTTTTCCTCCTATTTATTTTTTTCTGCCTGCCAGCCCAGCTATCCCTCTCCTGCCTAGTTATTGGCCAGTCAGCTTTTTATTAGGCCAATCAGGTACCTTAGGCAGGCAAGGTGAAACAGCAACACATCTTTTCATAATTAAACAACTGCAACATGAACAAATGTAACACACCTCTACACAGTTAAAGTAATATTCCACAGCATAAACAAATGCAACACATCCTTACATTGTTAAACAAATGTAACGCATCTCTGCCTAGTTAAGATCATATTCTGCAACTGTTAAACTTTCGAGTTATAGTGCAGATATCACACTCTTTCTCAGGACTGAGTCTGTTTCCTTATTGGTGGTCAGATGGGGGCCTGGCATATCATCTGTAAGCTGGTGTCCTTGCTTGACTTGTGGCCTCCTCTGTCTCCAGGTAGCATTTGTTTCTTTTGGTGGTCTTCAGTCTCTCTGAGTCACCTTCTTACCTTGGGTAGTCAGAGGAAACTGATTTCAAATGGCTCCTGCAGTTGGGTTAGGCCACCTACACAAGCTCCATATATTAAAACCATGGGTTTTAACTGCATTAGCACATTCCCTCTCAGCAGTGCATAGAAGAGAGTTTAAGGGAATAAAAAGAGGGTTGTGTCTTAGTTATGGTTTCTATTGCTGTGCCATCACATCATGACCATGAGCAACTCGGGGAGGGAGAGGGTTTATTTTGCCTTATAACACTCAGGTCATACTTGGTTACTAAGGGAAGCTGGGGCAGGAAGGTGGAAGCAAGAACTGAAGCAGAGGCCATGGAGAAAGGCTCCTTACTGGTTTTTGCTCCCTGGTTTGCTCAGTTTGCTCTATTTATACAACTCAGGACCACCTGTCCAGGGTTGGCTGCACCCACAGTAATACGGGCCTTTCCATATGAGTTATCAACCAAGAATATGCTCCACAGGCATGCTTATAGGCCAGTGTCTGGGGATTTTTTTCTTTTTTCCTTTTACATTTTGCTTTATCTTTTAAAAATATATTTTGTTTTTACATACTAATCCCACTACCTGCTTCCTCCCCTTTTCTAGCTCCCCCCACCTTCCCCTCACACCACCCCCATCTTCTCCTCAGAGAGGGTAAGGTCTCCCATGGGGAGTCAACGAATTCTGTCACATCACCACATTGAGGCAGGACCAAGGCCCTTCATGTCATTTCTAGGCTGAGCAAGGTTTCTCTTCACAGGAAATGGACTCCAAAAGGCCAGATCATTCATTAGGAATAGCTCCTGGTCCCACTGCCAGTGGCCCCACAAACTGCCCAAGCCACTCACTATTGCCTGCCTTCAGGGGGCCTAAGTAGGTCTTATGCAGGTTTTCTGGTTGTCAGTCCAGAATCAGTGAGTGCCTACTAGTTCAGGTCAATGGTTTCTGAGGCTTTCTCCCTCATGGACTTGACCCCTTTGCTCCTGTTATCGCTCTTATGCCTTGGGGATATTTTCTTAATTGAAGTTCTCTCTTCTCAGAGGACTGTGGTTTGTATCAAGTTGCCATAAAACTAGCAGGCACAGATAGATGTCTTGGGGATCTAGTTTTAGGATTCTTCCTGCTACTGCAGCTGTTTGGACTTTGCAGAAGAGCCACACCCCCTCGTGGGAGCTCAGCTATTTTGCTTTGTTACTGAATAAGGAGTGCTACCCTCATCCCACAGAGGTCATCAGTCAGAGCTGGGGTTTCCATTCTGGATCCCATGGGGACTGAGAGAGAGAGGTGTATTTGTAAATTGGGACCTGGGAGATGGGTAGTTTCTATTTGACACACACATTTACTCAAGTGGCATGTTTTGACTTTTCTGTTTCATAAATACATTTAAAAGAGATATGTTCTTAAATACCACATTATATCTCAGACTAATGAAAATAACCAGGAAAGAATCAATATGTGACTCAATGAGAGCCTACTCCTGTGTGGTGAAATGGGGTAACATGTGAACAGGACTTCATTTAAAAATGATGCAAGCCATTATTTGGGGTTGGAGAGATGGCTCAGAGGTTAAGAGCACTGACTGTTCTTCCAGAGGTCCTGAGCTCAACTCCCAGCAACCACATGGTGACTTACAACCATCTATAATGAGATCTGGTGCCCTCTTCTGGCCTGCAGGTGTACATGCAGGCAGAACAATGTATACATAATAAATAAATCTTTAAAAAATGATGTAAATCTATGGAATGAGTTGGCTTATAGACTTATTTTTCACTCATTTTGTTGGCATGGAAGAATAGTTAGCACTGTTCAAATTATATAGCTAAGAGTGGAATGGGCAGGGGTTATTATAAGAAACTTGAAGTTATGTTTAAATATTTCCCATTTTTATTTATGTGTATGTGAGTGTATGACACATGTGTGCAGGAGCTATGGAAGCTAGAAGAGTTGTCATATTCTACAGGACCTGTATCATGGGTGACTGTGAGCCATGTGATATTGGTACTGGGACTTGAAAGATGAAAAAAGTTTTCTATAAAGATATAAAATATAATCATTGTATTATGCCAGAATTTGAATAATAACTCCAGCAACTTTGGTCTGAAGATACTTCTTGGGCCCTCTGACCATTAAGAGTTAATAATATTCACTAATCCCATAATGACTCGCTAATCCCACAATGGTTCCCTCAAACAAGGCACTAGGGAGACTCCCAGGAAACCGCAAGGATGACCCCAGCTAGGAGTCTAAGCAATAGTGGAGAGGGTACCTGAACTTCCCTTCCCCTGTAATCAGATTGATGACTACCTTAATTGTCACCATAGAAACTTCATCTAGCAACTGATAGAAGCAGATGAAGAGATCCAGAGCTAAGCACTGGGCCAAGCTCCTGGAGTCCAGCCATAAAGAGGGAGGAGCAATATTATGAGCAAAGGGGCCAAGACCATGATGGGGATACTAGCAGAAATAGCTGACTTGAGCTAGTGGGAGCTCACTGACCCCGGATTGACAGCTGTGGAACCAGCATAAGACCAATCTAGGACCTCTGAATGTGGGTGACAGTTTTGTGGCATGGGCAGTTTGTGGGGTCACTGAGAGTGCAACCAGTATTTATTCCCTAGTGCATCCACTGGCTCTTTGGAGCCCATTCCCTATGGAGGAATACTTTGCAAAGCCTAGATATAGTGGGGTCCTTGGCCCTGTCTCAAGTGACAGACTTTGCTGACTCTCTGTGGGAGGCTGGTGTAGGAGGATCTTATGTATTTGTGTTGCTTTTATTGGTGAATAAAGAAAACTGCCTTGGCATTTTGATAGGGCAGGACTTAGATAGGTGGGGAAAAGAGAATAGAATGCTGGGAAGAAGAGAGAGATAGAGAGCCGCCGGCTTGAAGCTGCCAAGTCAGACATGCTGAATCTTTCCCGGTAAGCCACAACCTCGTGGTGACACACAGATTCTTAGAAATGGGTTGAATCAAGATGTGAGAGTTAGCTAATAAGAGGCTAGAGATAATGGGCCAGGCAGTAATTTAATTAATACAATTTCTGTGTGGTTATTTCGGGTATAAGCTATCCAGGTGATGGGAATGCGGCTTGCCTGCTCCTCCTACTACAGATTGGCTGCCCAACATGGTGGACTGACTCCATGTAAAATCTGAGAGAGCTTCAAAAAGAATTTTCATTGTATGGGCTGCCAAATTAAACCAACATATATGTTCTAAAGGTATCATGACTTCCAAATTCGGGTCTAAGGATATGGTGCTTCTTCTTTTGTTTTCACAGAGGATGAGACCCTGTGGATTGCCTCCAGGCAATTATGGTTTGATAGACCATGCCCTTCTGAAAGGTCACCGTGAACACCTTCAGAAAATTACTTCACTCAACTGGCGACTGAGATGAACCTGGCACACAGGATACACCATGAAAGATCTGATTAACAGTGCCCCCATTCATCATGAAGCAGTTTGGAGAGAAATAACTGTGCCCATATTCCCAAATATTGTTTATAAATATTCTTTTTACATTTAAAGGGGGATATGATATAGATATGAATAATTTACATTGGTATGGATTTTGCTTTGTTGATATAAATTTAAGGCCAATTTTGTTATATGTATATGTATTTCTGATCTTGATTAAGGTATTGTGATTGTGTAGCTCATTTAAAAATGTAATGTATAATTAGGAAATACAGGCTGTTAATGGATAATCATCGATAATAGTCAAGCTTGTAGTCATGTTAGTTAGATTTTCTAGATATACAGAGGTATATTTCAGCTAGATAGACATTCTTAGTATCTTTCAAAGATTACAGAATATGGCATTTGAAATGTTTTTATAACTTAGGGTTTTTCATGACAATGAGACATGTCTGCTCCTGGCAGCACCAGTTACTTCAAGAGGAAGATGGGCATTGAAGAGGCTCCTTATGGAGTTTGATAGTCATTTAGGCAAGAAACTGCTCTTGCCTGGACTATTGCATAAACTGGACACGAAGAACCCGCAGAGAGAGGACTGCTGAACTTGCCTAAAGGTGAGATGATCCTTTGGGGTTCCTGATACATGAAAGAGTCTGCGAGACATTCTGCAGGATACAAAAGAAAGTGACTGAACTATCTTTAAAATTTCCTGCTTCTATGATCAAACCAGACTCTCTGAATGTGGCGGCGAAAGTTGGCAGATGGAGAACCCACAAACAATGACACCAGGACCTATCTCTTCTGCATGTATTAACTTTTTGAGAACCGAGTCTTTTTGAATGCACTCCTTCCTAGGCCAGGAGGGATGGGGGTGGGCCTTGGACTTCTAACAGGGCAGGGCACCATGCCCTCTTT